>LWCA01000924.1:0-15189 GCA_001642005.1 Intoshia linei | reverse complement strand
AAAAAATGTCAAGTGTGTATTTTTTACACGCAAACACGTACTTTGCCATCACTGCTTTAAGCCCTTACAATTAATGATTATTTTTATACTATAATTTTTCCTTTTCATCAGAAACTTGGTGCGACCGGTATACACCGATGTTATTTTATGTGTTTTAACTTATAACAAAAGTACATTTTATGACGTAAAAGAGAGACATTTCAGATTAACCTTTTTTTCGGATTTGAATGATATGATGACAAAAACTTGAAATTGTGAATACAGTAATATGAAATTAATTGAAACACTATTATTACATTTAAAAAATTGAAAAATTTCAAGCGATAAAGGTTGAAATTCAACCAATTTTAAAGCAATTTCTTGGTTAAATCTAATTTTAGCGAAATCAGCAATGAACATATCGCTAGCAAATGTGTACGTTGTGTATAAGGTCGTGCTCTATGATTTAACAAGTTCACAGTGGGTAACTCACTTGTGATAATTTGTTAATTAGACACATAGGAATTGTACAATAGAATAATAATTGTAGTTGAATAGAACCAGAGAAATTGAGCATAAAGATCTCTTGTAGAACCAATCATTTACGAATAGTACTAGGTATTGTCGGATTAGTCATTCAGTTGTATTAAAATTACACATCAACACACATGTCATGCTGTAACAATACAAAGCTGAGTATATCTATTGGTCAGTAATAATCAGAATAGTATTATTACTGCATTTATTTTCACCATTAATAATACACTATCATTTTAAATTTTACTCAAAATGAAACAGTTGAAAAGCCAAAATGGTGTTCACATTGAAATAAAGAATAATAAGCGAAATAGGGCAAATGATAGGGAAAGAGTTCGGATGAAATGCTTAAATAAGTAATTTTTGACACAATAATACACGTATTTACAAAGTACATAGTACATGTAAATTAAACTTCTATCCAACGGAAATTGTGCATTTTTAGTCAAATACAGTACTAGACTTGTAACAAAAAAGATTTTAATTAGGTTAAAAATTCAAAAAATAAAGATAAAAACTAGACATCGTATAATTGAATCAATGAATACCACTTTCTAATATTTTTTACTAATTCATAAAATCAAGGTTCAATTCCTGGAATTACACCGTCACTCTCAAAATGCCATTTAAGATTTATACAACACACTTGGTGGATCTAACATCAATATCAAATTTACATTATAAATGAATACTATTGGCACATGTATAAAATTAAATTTTTAGAGCAATAGATGATTTGCGTGACAGTATACCACAATTTATTTATATGGACAATTCAGATTCTCAATATTCCAATATATGCATGCAGTCTAAATTTCTGGAACCTCAAAAATTGACTAAAATGGAAACTATACGATATGCTTATGAATACATCAAATATCTTAAAAATTTTATTAAATTATATGGATCCAATTTAAATCAACAATCACGAACATTTTACAATTTACCAAATTACAAAAAATTAGAACAAAAATCTGATTGCCAGTATCAAAATTTAAAAGAATATGCTCATTTAAATTATTTCAATTCTGCAAATGTATCATTTAATCAATTTATTGAATCTCAAGATATTTCAAGTACCTGTGTAGCTTCCAATAATAGGTTTGGAACTTTTTTGAATAATAGCAATTAAATAAATATTATATTTGTTATAATTCATTAGAAAATTCAGGTCGTGACTCTTGAAAACTACGTAGTCATGAAAAAATTTCACATTTTTTTTTAGGGGTTAATATTTTTAAAAATCATCTAATTCTAATTCTAATAAAACGTTCTATAGAAAAACTACATCAGGGAAGTTAAACTTTTTTAATTGTAGACCCATTTGCAATGTGTAAATCCTATAAACATTTCATTTAAATATTTATACATTTTCATAACATTTTTCATGTACACAATATCGCAATGGTTTTATTCAATAAATAAACACATGAGTTAACATTAACCGTTTTAGTGTATTGGACTAGATTTTTCGATATTACCATATTCAAATTTTTTAAAATATCAATTTGCATCATAAAATTATCTAAATATTATAAATTAACAATAGACAATTTACCCGTCAAGATTAATAAAAATGGTGATATACTGAAAATTGACATGTAATGTCACCTTATGGTTATTATTGTATCATTAATTGTTAACAATAAGATTATTAATGCCATTTGACATGTCTATCGCAAAAAAAAGAATAAAACAACAAAAATGTAATTTCAAAAAAACCAATAATGTACATTGCAGGGGTTAAATGTCATATTACAATATTTTACAAAAAAAGGTCAATGAATTTAAAATGTAAACCGGATAGTGGAAAAAAGTAATAAAAAGAAACGGTTATAGAAAATGTGTATTGAAATTTATACATTTTTAATTATTGACTTAATTTTTAATAAAGTATGTTCGTTTGTTGGAGAATTGGTGAATATTAGTCCAACAAATATATTTTTTCCAAATTTGACATGTTCAATAATTTTACAGCAACCAGTTTCATGTATTTTAAAACCAAAATGTTTGAACCTATAGTGAGCGTCAAACATTTCTTTGGTTATGTGGTGTGAATTTTCTGGTATAGGTGAATAATGCTAAAATAAAAAGTTTATATTTTGGCTAATGAAGTATAAAAGTTGGTCACATGGATCCCTGAGGTTCATGATAAAATAATTAAAATTAAAACATGAGGAATCATAATTAGGCAAATCAAAGTTAATGTTTAATTTTTAATATACTCATTAGGAAGAAATTACAAGCATGACGATATTAACAAATGTAAATTAATAGATTAATTATTATGAAAAATAAAAAAATTTCGATAATCAAATAAAAATTAAAAAATGACCACTAAAATAGAGAAAATTTTTTCATCATTATCGGAGAGCATTAATGAATCATTAACCTTTAACTGTATAATGTAAAAGTTGATAGAAACGTCTTTCTGTCTATTTGCAACCATTTATTTAGAAAATTTAAAAAACACAAATTACAAATCAGTTTTTATAGACGAGAAATTAATCCAAATTTTACTTTTAGAAACTGATATCATCTGGTTTAAAACCATAAGTTAATATTTTTTTGAAAAAAATAAAAAAGTCATAAAATTTTTAGCAATACATATATAGTAATTTAGTTTATAAACATATACAATTTATCTGTTCCAGTTTACAGAAAGTAATAGTGTAGAGTTTTAAAAACACCCAGTTCTAATGCAGTTTTTCGAGAGTAATGTTTTATCGCAAATTTCATTTATAGAAACTTACATCTGTATGGTCAAACCCAATATTCCCTTTTTTTAAAAATGAGAAAATCCTAGAATTTTATAAAACAAATTCTGGGAGTTTTTAAAATCATGAGCATTATCATAAATCGCAACCTCAAAAACTTGATTTTTCACCATCAAAACCACAAATTGCTCTTTTTTTAAAAATTAAGAATCCTGAAAAGAAAAGAACAAAATGATAAATAATTATTAACTTAAATAAATGTAAACTATAATAGTTATTTCCAATTAACATACACAAACAACTTCAATTTCACTAATTAACTAATTAATTAGCCTTCATAGGAAAAACTCATCTTAGTATTCATTTTTTTAACTGGTAATAAACGGCCCCATTACGACTACCTTACCGGGTAATTTTTTTAGAAAAATCAAATTACTGCATTCAATTCAAAAACATGGATATATAAAAAGATCGTAGAAATGGCCTGAGAGAAGAGAGACATTTATTCGGTTATTCAGGTATGCGACAATAATTTTATTGACAATGTAAAACAAAAATATTCTATAATATTCTAGAATTAAAATAAAATAAAAAAAAATTTGAACCATAATCCTACGTATTCCGGGCAAAAATTAGTTTTAATACACTATCAGCCAATGTTTTTCATATTTTTGAAATAGTAAAATGAAAAAACGGGGAATTTTAATATAAAATTAAATGTCTGATACCGTATATTGAAAAAATTAACAGTAGTAGAATTAAAAAACCCAATTTCTCATACAGTTATTCGCAGGGCTGTTGATATCTATGTTAGAGTTTCATAATTTGAGTCCTTCAGGGCTAAAAACCCAATTGGCCCTTTTTTTAAAAATAAAATGAACCCAAAAATTTTATAAAACATACATTCTGAGATAGGTTCTAATATCATAACCATTATTATGAAACGAAAAATTTCAATCCGACAAAGTGACGCCTTCACGATCAAAAAGGCATTTTGATATTCAAAACCAGAGTGAAAAGTGGTGAAATAAGTTTGGGAACCACTCCTTTAAATAATTGATAATAGCGAATAGTAGCATTTTTAAGTAAGATTTTATTATTGAATTAATTTTTTTGGTAGAATTAAAAGCGTCAGCCTTAGCAGAACTAGGTGCTATTTGTACAAAGTACATAACAGATAACCTAGTTATTCAATAAAATTTAGCAATACAATATAAAAATGAACTCTTTCGGTGAAATCAAATCAATTTAATCTCAAAAATGTCGCGTCACCTAAATATCATCATGTTGAGAACAATGCACCAATATATTTAAATAAATACCGCTCGTGCAGTAAAAGGATCTAAAAAATCGGCCCAATAACCATTATAATACAATTTATCAGAAATAACTGTGGCAATACTTATAAACTAAAAACGATTAAAATAAAAAATAAAATAAATAGACTTGATGCGATAACAATTTTCTCTCTTTAATTGAATCAACATTATAATAACTCATATCTGAGTTAGTCTTAAATGTGACAACTATAGCTGTAGCATTCGATTCGACTTGACCCGGGAAAATTAAATTCAAATCTAAAATAAAATATAATTACCAAACCAAAATGTAAAATTTTATAAAAAATGAAACCTTTAATTAACAAATTTGTGCATTTAAAAATATCAAAACATTTTTCATTGTAATTATTCTAAACGCTGAAATTATGTTAAATACTTGAAATAGTACTGGATCATGCTTGAGATGAGTATATATTGTTTCAATTTTATCATATTTGATATCGACTAGAGACGAGTTTGTCAATTTTGGATATGCTGACAAAAGTTTGATTTTAGGGTAAACAACCCCGAAACCAATTTTTCCTGGCAAAGGAAATCTGTTAATATTGACATGTAAAGAATCTAGAAATTTAAAATGAAGCAATTCAATTCAAATCATAATTCAAGATATTAGTTGATATAATGGTTATGAAATGATTTACATTTAATACATTATTCATGGTTAAAATAAAATCATATTAGATAAAAAAACAAATGCAATACAATTTAAATGTACCTGATATGTCAAAAATTGGTTTTCTAGAAAAAATAAAAAAGCGAGTTTTAACTACAATTAATCCTTTTCCAATGTAATTAAAAAATGAAAACAATTTTGACATTAAATAAAATGTTGAAGTTTACTTTATTTTAACAAGTTTCCATAAATAATAAATGTACCAATTTAAACACGTTCATAGTGTAATTTATTTTACGGAACTATTTTAATTTTTAAATTGATAAAATGTGAATAACAAAGTTGATCAAATGTAAAATTTATAGACTATTTGCTGAATATTGTCGAGTATATTCTGTACCAACGTATTCGAATCTGTATAACCTTGATAAAGTTTTCTAAATCTTGCAAACTTGTAATAAATGTATGCATTAATACTTAATGTAAATAACTCAATTTAAGTTAATGATTAACATGCAAATGCAATTTGTAATGTAAAAAACAAAAAAAATCATGTGTTGTAATCTACTAAACTTGAGAAAGCCATATATATTTGTAAAGAATTGAGTTTTAGAAACAAATCTAATGAATTAGTAATAATAAAATGATAAATTGATTTTTTCGTGTTCCAATTACTTTTTTATTTACTCGTATAAAATGGGACATGTTTGGGTATTTTTATTTAGTCTATTGTGTTTAGATTTATTGAAATGTTAAATTGGCCTATAATCAATACATAAAAATGTAGGTTATACGTTAAAATTTACTTTACCTTATGTACAATTCATTTTGATTAATGACTACTGTTAAATAAATGATCGATGAATAAAAGGATTCAACTAAGTAGTAGTGTTCCCTCAGTCAAACCTTTCGAGGGTAAAGATTTAAAGAACCTTAAAGAGAGAAAATTGAATCCGATTAAAAAAAATGACGCGGAGATTGTTACAAGTATTGTTAATCGCAATCAAGCCAGACTTGAAAAGTTAAATTGTTTGGATAATTTTGCCAAAATTGAGCCTATTCAATTATCAAAAGAAAATAATTTTTATGCAAATTTAAACAAGTCACATTCAGATTATAATACACAGGAAGCAATAGACAGAGTCAATAGATTGAATCAGATGGATTCCAATTATTCTGATAATAAAATGGATCAAATAATTCTTTCGGTCACTAAAGGGCATACTGAGATCGAATCCATTAAAAGCGTCTTATTTGAAATTGAAAAATTTATCAACAATTTAAATTCTAAACATTCTGAAAAGTATAATATTTATTTATTTTTACAAGTGTGGAGGGAGAGTAATTTTTTTTATTAGCAAATGAAATGTTACAATGCAATCAGAGCCGTCTTAAGCCACTTCGTGGCCCTGGGCTAAGAAAATAACCGGAGGCCCTGTTAAGATTTAGGTGCCCTGTTTAAAAGACAGGGCATAGTGTTGGTTGGAGACTTAGAGTCTTATTTCATTGAGTATTAATAAAAGCATTAAAAGATATTATGTAGGTTTCTACTAACTTTTATTTCTTTTACAAAAACTTACATCAATTAATGAACAAACTTTACTTTTTCATTTGAAAATATGCACCATGCAGTCACAAAAAATTCTTGACAATTCTTCACAAATGTTGTTTTCTCACTTTTTTTCTGAGAGAAATCAGATATGATATTATCAAAACTGATATCATTCAAAATATCATTCTCAATTGACATATATTAAGGATTAAACAATAATTAAAATTAAGGAGAGCGCATTCAAACGAGGTTGAGCTAAGCAATTTCGAAGTTCATTCTTAATTATTTTAGCTTAAAAAAAGTTCTTTCACCTTTGCAATTTGCAACCATCATTAAAAGAAAGATTATCATGCATATTTCAATATTAGAAAATAGTGATTCCAATTTATCACCTTTTATAACTTTATACATATCAAAAATGTTATTGCTTGTTTTTTCCCAATCAAAATAATGTTTAAATTGTTGACATTCTATTACTAAATTATTTTTTTCTAAATCTTTGATATAAGCTGCTGTAAGATTATTACATAAAGTATTCAACTTATCATTCGACATCACATTTAACATTTCACAGAACTTTAATTCTTCAAACTATTTTCTTTCTAGCTATTTGAATTCCCACATTTCAAAACTTATAAACTGTTTCTTAAGATATAAATGTGAAGTATTTTTTAATAAATTGGGGCCCTCTTTTTAAGATATAAATGTAAAGTACTTTTATTAATTTAAGGGCATTTTTAATGAGTGGCCCTGGGCTACAGCCCATATTGCCCATACCTTAAAACGGCTTTGAATGCAATTATTTGTATCATAAAAGCTTAAAAAAACGTTTCGTTCAGTGACATGACAGGGGTAAATTGGATAGAGCCGAATTTACCTAACTCGAAGCCATTCGAAAATGGAAAATAAACACTAAAAGATTAGACTAAGAGAATCTTCATAAACGATGCATAGTGTCATATAGCCCTAATCACCGCTCTTGACTTGACATGTTAAATTTAACACAAAAAATAGATATGATATTCAACAATATAATTTTTTAATTATCAATCTACAAAAATAAAGCCGTTTAACTATCAACTAATAAGTATCGGCCACGGTAGGGCCGGCATTGAATTCTGCCACCAGAAATTAAAAAAAATTTCTTTTTTATTTTTAACATGTAAATATGATTTTGGTAAATTATTAAACTTATATAATATCCACATACATTTTGAGTATCGACCCTTCTAACTAAGATTTTGACTAACTAAAATATTAGAAGCGTGTATGCGAAAAGTTTGATTAATTGTTAGGCACATATACAATATACAAAACACCGCCTATGTCAGTCTCGTAAATTGACATCTTCATTGTAAAAAAATTAATTTGCTATTTTATCAACAAATTTACTTTATATATTTTAAAAAATAACTTTCCTGTTATATATGGTTACTGTAAAATTTAATATTTCAATATTTAATAAACTTTATTATGCAATTTTATATCCAAGTTGAATAATTCAAAATCATTAAACCATTATGGTTATTTTGAAATGCATATTTGCTAAATATGAATAGATTTACTATATTCGTCAAGAATTTTCTCATTGACTTTACTTTACTTAAAGACTCGTGTAAATTAATCAACTCGTCTTGTGTAAAGTAAAGAATGAAAAATCTTAACTCGTAAAGTAAATAACTAATAACGTTTCACTGTCTGATGCAATTTTATGTACTATAATTACACGTCTGGAATTTATGTTTTAATTTAAAATTTTACTTTTGTTTTAAAATTTTTTATTTGATCCATCATCAGTTTGAGTAAGTATTAAAGTGGTTATAACATTTGTTTATCGATAATCCCTCTATTTAAGAACTTCACGTTGTTTTGTTTGTGATACTGACTTTGTATGGATACTATACAATTCGATAAAATTAGATTTTTCCTTTTAAGATTGGTAAAAATGGTTGGATTTAAGTAAACGCCCTTTAAATAATAATAAAATAGTTATTTAGGCTGTCAAATGTTACTAATGAAATATTAAAGATAAATAACGATTATATACTACGCTCAGAACAAATATGTTCAACAATTGTTATGCTGAATGACCAATTCAAAAATTGCAGACAAAAAGTTTCTGAAAATTCCTCACAAATAAATGGTATTGCGTCTCATTTCAATCATTTAAATTGCAATATTGATAAAATACTATCCAATCTAAATAACAATACTAAAAATATATCGGAATTAACCAACGAATATTCACAATTAAAATTACAAATTAAGAACAAGTAATTTTCTTAGTCAATGAAGGTTCAATTAAATTAATTTTAGATTAACCGAGTACAAAAAAAGTGTTGAGACATGTTATCAATCATATGATGATAACAACAAAAATTTACACCAAGAATGCATGAATTTAAAAAAAAAGTAAATTTAAAATTAAATTTTTCAGTGTATAAATGTATTTTGTATCATGTATAAATCAATAAACTATAAAAAAATTTAGGTATAATGATTTGGAAAATAGCCTAGAAAAAAATGTAATAAACACTAAAGAATATTTAGAAAAAATTGACGAAAAAATGGATTCCTATTACAATGCCAACGATCGAAAATTGTCTGACGAACGATCTATATTAACAAATAATTTTAAGGAATTGAGAAATTATGCGAATCAGCAACATAAATCTTCATTAGAAAATGACGATAGGACCTACAAATTATTTCTAACTGTACGATTTTAAATTTTAAATACATTTTTGTATTTAGAAACTTGAAGAATACGATCAAAAAGTCAAAGATGATATTAATAATATGGAATCTAAAAATTTTAAAATAGAAGAGGAATTATTTAATAAAATTGATACATCTACCATCAATAAAATTCAGGTACTTTTATTGTTGGTGATGGGTTGATTTGTTTTTATTTAGGATTTAAATTATACTTATAATTCAAATTTTACCAAGTTTAGCAATATTGTTTCTTTACTTGAAAGACAAATTGACGTTCAAACAAATAATTTTAACGAATTGTTGGCTGTTGAAATGAATAAAAGGTATAATATAGCAATGATATTTTTAATATTTTCAAAATTTTTATAAACCATTCGTTCTAAGGTTAGAATCGGTATTAATTAATATGAAATGTTTAATTTACAAATTAAAATACAGTAGCGACAGGTTAAGCGGATAACTTTACAATTAATAAATAAGTAATCTAAGTAACTTTACTATGGAAGAAAAAGTGGACACCATTTTTCAAACTTTAACAAATTTCACTGTTTTTCTATATAAATCAGTTGTATCCAGGCAATAAGTAAACTTTTGACCAAAAAAAGGACCATGTGGCACATGTGCTATGAAAAATCTAAATAATTTGTTTTCAAAATTTCATAATATTTGTCAATGTGAAGTATCTATGCAAGCGCTTCTGATTAACACGTAAAAAAAATTTTTTATTTAATAACTTTAATAAATTAAAAATGGTAACCATTAAAACATATTTTTAACTATTCAATTGTATATTACATAATTTATATTATATATTGTATATTTATTGTTAGAAATATAAAAAAGTCTTCTGACCACCTTTTCCAAATTGTGTTCCGCTTAATCTGTATTTACAATAATACATTTTTAGGCGAAGATCAGAAAAAAATTTGTCTGATATAAATTCAAACCTCGAAAAGCAAATTATCATGGCTACTTCAGTAATAGAGTCCAACGTTTCAAGAAACAAAAACCAACTTCATAAATATATTGATAAGGTATTTATAATATGACTAGATTGGCTGTTTTGTACCACGTACAAACAGGACCTAGCTCTGATGAGGGCGGACTAATCTAATTCTACCAAAAAAATAAATTTAATAATAAAATCTTAATTAAAAATGCTACTCATTATTAATAACATTTAAAGAAGTCATTCCTAAACTTTAATTTCACATTACCTTTTAATTTAAAATGAATAATTTCCACTTAATTTTATTTGGTTAACTTTTTTTATAAAATTTTAAAAAAAATTTTGTGATCCTATTTATTCAATTTATTTGAGATAATGAGTGTATAATCTTAAAAATAAAGCCAAAATAGTAAATCCTAAAAATTGTCAAAATAGCTTAAATTCTATAAAAAATAAAATTGTAAATAATCCTGTATAATCAGTATCTTTTTCGATTATTAAAAAACATTAATTTTGTATCAATAATTAACGGAAGCAGCAGTTTAAAAACATATTTCACATGAATTTTACCAACATTGCAAAGCATTGTAATAAATACAAAAATGATAATAACAAAGTTATAATTTTAGTTGCTGTAATTTTAAAATAAATTTCGTAAAATTTTTTGAAAATGAGTATTTGAGAATGAAAAAAAATCCGAAAAAATGAATTATATAGATTTTCACCCATATTTCTTTATTGGAAATTTGTAGACGTTCAATGCACATGTTATTTGAAATTGTAGTGTCAATATTTACATTTTCAATTTTTATTTTAAACGAAATATTTGAAAAATATTGGTTGATAATATATTAAATATTATTTTTCACCTGGAATGCGTAGATAGGGATAAAATTTTGTATATATATCATCTGAAATAAGTTCTAATAGAATAATTTTTTTTTTTCAATTTCGGAACGTTAATTATTTCACATTTTGTATTTTAATAAAATGTTTAGGAAAAAAATATATGAATACTAAAGTACTTTTTTGACCGTGAAGGCGTCAATTATTCTCCAACTCGTTTGATTTTTAAAAAAAAGAAAAATTAGGGGTTTTTGACAAGTAAGATGTAAATTTTGGAGGTTGAAATTTATCTTACTTTCATCCGGAAAAATTGTAATAGTAATGTGGACTATATAAAATTCTAATACTCTTAGTTATTGAAATAAACGATAACATACATAGACAAACAAAGCATTTTATATAAATAAGGATAAAAGGGATTATTAAAAGTCTACTATTTGAATTTTGAATTTATTATTCATTGTAATTTAAATTATTAGTTGGTTGACAAACAAATCAATACAGAAAAAGTAATATTGATGAAAAATGAATCAAACCTAAATCATACTAATCAACGGATGAAAATTTTGGAAGAAAATTACGATCAAATTATCGATGAAAAAAATAAATTGGTAATTTTGATCATTTATCGTTTTAGGTTTCAATTTACTGTTACAAAACTGTACTTTAATTTTTTTTATTTTATGGTATTTTTTTTGAAAAAGTATTAGAGATAGTTTTTGTTTATTTTTTTGGTGCAATTGATGTTATTAGTAAATTTTACTCTAACTTAGTTTATTAAAAAATGAATTAAAAAAAAATATTTTTGATAATTAATTAATTTTGTAATTGGTTTGAAAAAATTCGAAAAATTTTTGGCTTACAATATAAAATGTACAACCGAATGTGATAATCATTAATTTAATTGCATTTAATTAAATATTCGATTACAATACAAATTATATATTTTTAGCCGAATATTTATGAAACAATTCAATCTAATAACGAAAAAATTCATGAAAAATATCAAAATGAGTTTAATCGAATGCAAACTACTTTTAAAAAGGAAATTAACGCATTGACCGAAAAAATATCAAACATGAATGTAAAAATGTATGATCTGTTAAACAATAATCGGTAAGTTTGTAGTTTAAATAAAACTCTAAAAAATTAATATTTTTTACTAATCGAAAGAAGATACTGAATATACAGGTTTATTAACAATTTTATTTTTTTTTAGAATTTAAGCTTTTTATAACAATTTTTAAGATTGTACCGTTTTTACTTTATTTTTAAGATTATACACTCATTCTCTAATAAATTAAAAAAATGAGATTAAAAAATTATTTTTAAACTTATTTACATAAATGTTAATAAAATAAAATTAAGTGTGAATAATACACTTTAAATTAAAAGGTAATGTGAAATAACGGGGTTAATGATGCAACAAGTTTAGCAGCCACTCAATTAAAGGAATGATAATAGTGAATGTAGAATTTTTAAGTAAGATTAAAAATATTATTATACATTTGATGTGTATATTTATTATTGTAATTTATTTTTTTGGTAAAATGAAAAAATGCGCCCTCGACAGAGCTAGGATGCTGTTTGTACAAATTACATAACAGTCAAGCTAGTTACTTTATATGAGTAAGGATTTGAGTTATACACATATCCTAAAAAAATTTAATTTTTAATCATTAGCATAAACATCAAATTAATTTTACAAAATTTAAATAGAAATTCTAAATCAAATTTGATTCAAATAGAAAATGAATCTCATCTAAACCAACCAGTGTTTCAAAAAGAATCAAATGAACCAGTGAAATCAGATGAATCACATGAACATTTTGAAACAGGAAATGAACATATATCCTCTGCACAAATAAAATCTAAAACCCCATCAAATGAATCTGTATCTGAATACTTTGAGTCGCCATCAAAAAAAAATTTCAATAAATCTAATGAAATTAATGCATCTAATTTAGAATCAAAAGATACACAGCAATATGACTTAAAAAATATGGAAAACGTAAATCAATTTTCCTCGGACATTCAAAATGGTCGTGATAGTTATGATGATACTGACAATATAAATAACATTGATACAGAAAATATACACGAAAAGTATGTATGACTAATAAAACATATTTACCAGTGGTTTAACTTTAAATTCCACTGACCCCATATTTCACTCAAAATTTCTAAATTACAGATAAAACTTTGTAGAATAATGATTTGATAATGATAAAAAGCGAAGAGGTCAATTTTTAAATTTTCTGGAAAAAATATACCATCCATATTTACAATGTTTACTTTTCATTTTTAATTTAAAGTTAACTTAAGATTTAATTTATATTTTGTAAATTCTAAAATTTTGTTTCATAAAATAATAAATTGTATTTTTTAAGGTATTTTATTGTGTTATTAATTGTGAGAAACTTTTTCTCTATACATATAGAAATGTATGTAATACATCCTAACTTACAATATAATATGCGACGCGATTTTTGTTTGTGTGTGTCTGTGTGTCCTAATTTATTGAAATAACTAGCACTCTTAGAATTTTTTAAAGACACATTTCAATTACAGTTTTTTCCGGGACGTATAATAAGATAAATTTCAACCTCCCAATTTCACATCTTAAGAGTCAAAAACCCCTGTTGTCCCTCCTTTTGAAAATCAAACGAGTTGGAGAATTTAAAAAATTGTCCCTCTTTTTGAAAATCAAACGAGTTGGAGAATTTAAAAAAATATATATCCCAATTGTCTTTTTTTTGAAAATCAAACGAGTTCGAGAATTTAAAAAAATATATACGCTGATACGGATTTTAAAATCATAAACATTATCATAAATTTAAATTTAAAAAAATTATACCTTTATGGCCAAAACCCGAAATTCCCTTCCTTTTTTTTTGAAAGCAGCCCTAGAATTTCAAAAAATTTACAGGTGGTAGAGTTGTATCATGCTAACACACATAAAAAATTTCAATCAGAATAAGTGACGACTTCACAATCAAAAAAGCATTTTAGTATTCGTATATTTTTTTTCCGAAATATTTTATTAAAACCAAAAATGTGAAATAATTAACGGTCCAAAAATTAAAACTGCCAAACTAGTATATGTATAAAGTGGCCAGATATGCGTATTTTTTTAAGTTAAAAAAATACGTACTAATTAAGTACTCGATAATTTCTATGTAAACGTAAAAATTTTACTGTATAAATTAGGCTGACCATATTTTTGTCGTACTAAAAGTAGTAATTTTATTGTTTAGAGTAACGATAGATCAACATTAGTATAACTATCGTTATCATCACTCAATCTAGAATGAATATATTATGTTAATTCATTCTCTACATAAAATATAATGTTTGGTTTAAGTTAAGTTTCTAGTAGTTAACTATTTAAGTTACTGCTAGTAATTAATATTATTATCTTGTTGAAGAATGTACTTATAACTTCATTTTTATGAGTTATACACCCGATTACGTTACTCTTAGAAACAAAATATGTTTTTGATTAATTTTTCATTAGAAAAATGAACATTTAAGTTAAAGTTCAATTTATAAGTTTATTTAGTTTTTAAAAGTACAGTGAGGCCTCTCAATACCGCCACAAATTTAACTTAAATTTTATACAAAAATATGGTAGCACTGTTTACCAGAAATTAGTTTATTCTATATTTTACTTTATCGTTAATTCTACTTAATTCATTCTATCCTCATTTAGAACAACTAATTCAAAGTTTACATACGATTTGTTATATAGTTAACTTTTTTAAAGCATAATAATTTTTTATAGAAAATGGTGAACAAAAATAGATCTAGATTAAATTTAACAGAATAATTTGAAATAATTCGATTTCTACAAATAAATAAAAAATAAAATTATTTACAATTAATAGTTGTTTGTATTCTTAAGATAATAATTATATATCATTCATAGTATATTAATT
>LWCA01001134.1:0-12010 GCA_001642005.1 Intoshia linei | reverse complement strand
GGTCAAAAGACATGGAGTACTCTATTTTTGCTCGGTGATAAACTTGATGAACTAACCTAATAAAATAAATAATATTCATATTGGATTTGCGGTTTTTCATATATTTGGGAAAAATCCCTTTTTATGAATCAAAAAATGGTTAATAAATATTTGGAATATTTATATTTAGTATATATGTATGATAATTCGATAGCAAAATAATATAATAAATAACTAAAAATTAATATTGTGGACTAATTAACCCTCAATATTAATGTCAGTTTCTGCGTCATATATGTAATGTATACAATAAATAGACCACAATTGAGGGCA
Organism: Intoshia linei; assembly: GCA_001642005.1. Taxonomy (NCBI): domain Eukaryota; kingdom Metazoa; phylum Orthonectida; family Rhopaluridae; genus Intoshia; species Intoshia linei. Next base: position 11,698 of record LWCA01001134.1, on the reverse strand, counting down.
TCGAATGATGTATAATGTTATGTGCAGCTCTGTTTAACTTTTGAATAGAATTAGATATAAGTTTCAAAATAAATACAACATATATACAAAAATTAAGCTAATTAATATTTTTAATTGTTCACAAATAATCGGCAAGCATTCTTTGGTGATTCAATCCATGAAACCGTTTTTCAAAAATTTTTAGTTTGATATAACGTTCATCGTGTTCGTCACTTGCGGTTATGCAATTTATAGGTAATCTATCACTATGACTTTCTATAAGGTGTATTTTGGGAGTATAAAGGCAGCCCATTTNTAAAACATTCACCGTGTTCGTCACTTGCGGTTATGCAATTTATAGGTAATCTATCACTATGACTTTCTATGAGGTGTATTTTGGACGTATAAAGGCAGCCCATTTTTTGATATAATTTGAAAAAAGTTTTTAGTAAATTATTAATTTTTTAATTTGATTTTTGTGGGGCTCCAAATATTAAAAAAAATACTGCGCTTGTAGGTAAGTTTGTATTTCTCTGGCATCAATTTATTAGTTGTATTATACATTCTAGACGATTTAAATACATATATTCCACAAATATAACAATAGTTGTCAGAAAAGCATTGCATTATTTCAAAAATTAATACAATCAAGTACGAATAAAACTTCATATCAGTATTTTTTTATAGAAATAAGGATTAATCCAATTAATTGGGTTTTTCGCTAATAATTTCTAAAATTGATATGATCAAATCATAAGATGTATATCATCATGATGAGATTTAAATTCTCATTCTTTTAATGTATAAATTTTATTGACGCATTTTTGTGTATAGTCTAATGTTATCTATCATCCCTGTTAAAAATTAATATTTTATATTCTTTGGTTGATGTTTCATAGAATCATGAATATTGACTGATTTATTGTCCCATTTTCAATGCGAAATTTAAAGCTTTTTTTATGACTAGAAACTTGGCTCGGTCATAAATTTTAATAAAATAATTAAATAAAACGATGCTCCTAAAATAGAACCATGGAGGTTTCCCAATAAGTTTTTACACTTGTAAGTAGTTTAATTTAATATCAAAGAATTTACTTTTACATGATTTTCACGTTTTATATTAGTATTTCTGAGCCTTTATGTTTTAAAAACGACTTTATGTTACTGAAAATGTCTATAATATGTAATAAATAAATATATTTTTTTGGACCCTTAAAAAAGGATCTGTGGACCCGTTGAGAATGACTGCTTTAAAGGATTGATAATAGTGAATAGTATCATATTTAAGTTAGATTTTCTTATTGTATTTATTTTTTTGGTAGAATAAAATTGTGCCCTCAACAGAGTTAGATGCTGTTTGTACGTAGTACATAACAGTCAACTCGTATATTATATATATAGATTTTATATATTGTAGATTTTATATTATAAATATTAAAAGGAAATGTAAGCTCTAATTTAGACAAAATAAAAATACATTAAAACTGATTAATTCTTCTTCCACTTCATTTTGTAAATTTTGTAGAGGAATCATACAATTTCGTTGACAATTTTGATTATCCAACATGGGTAAATTTGAATTTTCACAGCATTTTATGCTACATTTTAGACATTTGATCTTAAAAATTAAGTTAAGAAAATGATATTGGTATAATTTAGAAGGAAAGATAGGCATGGTTTGTCTAGTTGTGAACCAAATAACTAAAAACTTTAAAATTCACTAAAAAAAGAGACTTTCAGAAAATTTGTTTAAAAATAAGTATATTTTTAGTATTATTGAGAAAATATCCTGGACAATTTGTGATGAAATGAACCACTGCGATGCCAGATTCAACCAAAATATAATACAAATTTTTGCCATTATGATTACTTGAATATCGTTAATACTTTTCTGTAATTTATCGACGACATTCGTAGTTTTGTTTAAAATTTCCTGTTGTATTGCTTCCATAATTGAATATATTTTTAGGGTATATGTCGAATTAAATTAATTATTAATTGTAAAATTTGATGTAATATATTGATCAACACGTGACAATAAGTTTATTTTCAATATCATCTTTAGTGCATTTATCATTTTATTATCGACTAACCTTACTGTTATGAATTAGAATTCTAACTTTATGAATTTATTTTTTTGGTAGAATAAAAATGTGCCTTCGACAGAGATAGGTGGTGTTTGTACGTAGTACATAACAGTAAATCTAGTAATAATATAAAATAGAAAGTTTTATTAAAATTCGGACTCTTAATTTAAAAAAGGTAATCTGTGGTTGTAATCTTGATAATGCTTATTAGGGGTTGCGATATATAATAATACTTATGGTTTTAAAAACTATAACAGAATTTATGATTTATAAAATTCTAGCACTTTTTTCAACAATTTTCAAAAAAGGTTATTTGTGGTTTTGACCATGTAGATGTGAGTTTCTGAGTCTGAGATTTATGACAATGTAAATGATTTATAAACGCGTTCTACATGTAAAATATGTGTTTTTTAAACCTTATTTTAAGAAAAAATATTTTTAAAAAAAGAGAAATTGGGTTTTGCCTGGATTTTCAATTTTTGAAAATATAATTTGCAATAAAATGTCACCCGCAAAAATTTGTAGTAGATATTAGGTTTTATGAACTTCCAAGACTGTAAATGTTTTAAAATTTAAATAAACATAACAGACTGACAACATAGATCAACACAGACATATGACAACATTCCATTTATATAAATCAAGGATATTAAATGTAAACGTTTACGGATTTATGATAAATAAATTTTATAATTTAAATTTGACATTTATATACACAACAGTGTTTATCAAAACACTTCGTTCACGGCACATGTTTTTATTTTTTTTTCGAAAAATTTCTAAAAGTACTGTACTATTAAACCTAAAATGGTAGTTTCCAGAAACGTAATAATAAAACTATGTAATATCATTTATTATAATAATTTATTGAAAACTTGTTGATGGATTTTATTTTATTTTTAATATTCTAATATTAATTTCTTCGATCAAATGTGTTCATTACACAAATTAACACTTGTTAAATGAATTATAACGTGCTCTTGCTTACTATGCGTTTCATCTAAAAAAGTATATTATAATATGAAATACATGAGGGTTTTATAAATAAATAGATATCCTTTTATGTACACGCAACAAATTTATTGAATGTGTGACACCCTAACGGACACTGTACACTATTTGAATCGGGAACCATTGAATTACTATAAATAAAATTATTTTTATAATATACCTGATAAAATGAACGCTTTCATAATGTATAGATAAAAATGTTGTCTTAAAATGTCCAATTGTAATGCCTCTTCAGTAATATCGAGATAACTGACATATTTGATTCTGTTATTCTAAAACAGCTTAAACATAAATTAAAATTCTTTACTTGGAGCGAATTGAGTTTATAATCGTTGAGATGACGTGCATAATATGTATGAAGGTTTATCGATGATAGTACATTGTCAAACTAAATATATTTATAATCATATTTTAGTATACTTAAAACTAATTTTGATTCAACTGATAAGGTCATTTGTTCAAACAAATTTCATATTATATCCTAACCTCCCAATTTATTTTGATGGGTTTTATATTATAAAATTATAAATTAATTTACTTGTTGCAAAAGGATAACTGTATAACCTTCTCTAAAAATTAAATATCTAAACTTTAGTAAAAACTAGCTTGACTGTTATGTATTTCGTACAAACAGAATCCTAGCTATGCCGAGGGTACATACTATTTTACCAAAAAAATAAAATTCACGTTGAAAATCTAACTTAAAAATTCTACTATTCACTATTATCAATCCCCGTTGAAAATCTAACTTAAAAATCCTACTATTCACTATTATCAATCCTTTAAAATAGTGCTTCCCAAACATGTTTTAGGTGGAGCCGTCATATCAGATTACTTTTTACTTTAAAGTGAATTATTCCATTTTAATTTTTTTTAACATTTGCGTAAAAAATTTTAAAAACAATTGTTATCATATTTTTTTAATTTATTAGACAGAATGTGTGTAATATATTAAAAATAAAGTAAAAAAGTCAAATCCTAAAAATTGTCATAAATAGCATAAATTCCAAAAAAAAATAAAATTATAAAAATCTCTTTTGTCATTTTCAATGTGATATATTCAGTACTAATTTAATAAATACTTAAAAATACCAATTATGTATAAATAATTAACGGAATCAGAACTTTATAAATATATTTCAGGTGAATTTTACCAATACTGCAAAAGATTGTAATAATTTATTACGTTATATAATATTACTAATAAATATAAAAATGATAATAACAAAATTGTATTACTTTTAGTAATTCGTTGTTGTAGTTTTAATTTAAATTCAAAAGTATCTTGAAAAGCTGACTACAGTAGTAAAAGATAAAGCGTCCACTTAAAAACCAGATTTTACAAAACCTTATGAGAAAAATCCTATTTTATCAACCCTTAAGCCTTGAGGGAAAAATCCCTTTATATAAAAACCTTTAGTAGAAAAATTGACTTAATCCAACCAGAATATAGAAAATTCAATTTTACCAACCCTTAAGCCTTAAGAAAAAAATTCCTTTTTCCAATATTTTTTTGAAAAGTCGATTTTACCAAATCTTATGAGAAAATACACTTAATCCAATCAGAATATAGAAATTATAATTTTACTAACCCTTAGGCAAAAATCCCCTTTTTCCAATATTTTTTTAAAAAAGCTGATATTACCAACCCTTATAAGAAAAATACACTTAATCCAATCAGAATATAGAAATTCCAATTTTATTAACCCTTAAGGCAAAAATCTCCTTTTTACAATATTTTTTTGAAAAATCCGGTTATACTAAATATTATGAGAAACAACATATTAATACAACCCAAAATAAAATTCCCAATTTTACCAACCCTGAAGTGAACAATCTATTTTTTAAATTAAATTGACTACTGTACGTCAATTTAACATGTATACATTTTAAAATTTCCAAATACATTATATGCTTACACATTGACAGACTGACAGTGCTGGTCAGACAAACATTAAGCAACTTAAACTTTTCATATCGATAAATTTGTAAAATATTACTATGTTGGATGTGCTAATTTCGCACAAAACAATATTTACATCTGGTATAATGACGCTAATTGCTGCTTTCTTCGTACTGTTATTATATTGTACAAACCCTACGAAACAGGGATAACCGTCACAATCTCTTTTATCCTTGAAACAAAAAGATAATTTTTTGTTGTAATTATCAACTATTTTCCCGTATGTAATCTAAATACTAATTATGACAAAATAAGTTTGGCAGATATACAAAAAATTAATACAATAATTAATTAACATTAATCCCTACTTATACAAAAAAAATTGTTTTATTTGTTACAATTTTGACCAAAACTGTTTCATGATTATGATAATTATCAGCAGAATTTAGTATAGACACGTTAGACCAGTGTTCGCTACATTCTTTTTTGAGTGCAGCCTCTGCAGGACTAAAAAAATGACGCCACTCTTCAAAATTTTTTTGTTCGTTTTCCTTTTTCCATCAAATCAAATAAAATACAAAGAATATATGACGATAGAGAAACAATTAGTTGATCGTTAGTCGATTCCTATATTAAGTCTTTAAAATTTTTTTAATTTATAATTTAAAATTAAAACCTCACCCTCACACAAACAAGATGTGAAGAAAGATATCAACAACATGGATTTATTTGGTAAAATTTTACATTCATTTCCAATTAAATATTTACGAGATTTACACAATTAAATAGATTTTGTAAGTTTAAATCGCAGAACCCCTAATGTTCATACATGTATCAATAAAATTGAAATTGAAAAGTAATAAATGGTTAAAATTAATTACAATTATTTTTTTAAGTATTGCTTGAAAATAATATTCAGAATATCTTGAACCACTTTAAGTATATTTCGCGCCATCCAATTTGGCGAACACTGGGTTAGACTATATATTATGTATTTCCATCAGAAATGTCAAAACTATTAAATTACCATCATCATTGATAAAATAAGGTAACAAATTGTACTACTGTACATTTTTAAATTATATACGTTTATTATATTAAAGATTGTGTTTGTTTTGTAGTTAATCATAAAATTTAAAATAAATATTAAAAAATTTTCCAATTTTGTTCATATTACAGTGTTTTTATATTTGTTTTTGCACTTTAAAGTAAAGTGACAAAAAAAAACGCACCATCAATTTTAGTTTATTTGGTGATAAATGTAAAGCCAAAACTACTTATCTATGATGACGAATAAAAATTTTAGACTTAAAATTTATTCAAAATAAACTAAAAGTTATGCTACGTATTTTTCTGGCGCCTCTGCTTTAGTTTTTTGCCTCAAGTTTTATTCAAATTTATATTACGTTTTGGTCAATTTTAGAATTGAAGTGAAACTTTGTTATATTTTTTTTAACATTAAAAGTGTTAATAAATGGGTTATATGAACTAAAACTTATAAATATAATATATCATTGAAATCAGCGCTAGATTATCCACAAGATGGTATTATTTTTATGCAAATGTATTTTCCAGTGTTGTCTAGTGTAATATAAATAAATGTTAATTAATTTTACCATTATCAATATTTAATGTTTTTTTAATATTTTTTTTAATAAGCATAAACTGTCAATGGTCTCATCCTTGAGAGATCTGCAGCGGAAGCACTATTTGCAACAAAGTTTTTACACTTTATTTATTTATATTCAATACAATTTTGTTCAAACATTATTGTAATGCGCAAAAACTTTTCTGTAAAGTTGAAAACAAATATAAAAATACTGTAATTCCTAATACAGTGAACACTCCCTATAACCACACTTTACATGTGCACACTTTATATAAGCACATCTATATAAAGTGTGCGACGCACACTGTGCGTAATACGCACTGCGTATAGGAATTTTTCACTGTATTGTGTATATTTGTCAAGTATATAACAGAAAAACTAGTATGAACAAAAAATAATATAGAAATACAGTACATATAAATATTGTATATGTGAAATGATCAATGTAAATAAAATGATATTAATTATTTATTAAGCTGAACAACTGCCCGGCTCGTGTCTGAATTTACTGTAAAATGCGTCGGTACATTCATAATATCCAGAAATGTAGGTAAATGTGTGCTTGTAAATGTGAAAAAAATTCTCCTCTAATTTAAATGTTTTAATAAATTTTATATATTTATAATCTACAAATTATTTCTAATACAGTGCCAACTGTAGATCCGGAGTGCTCTAATCTAAGCATTACATTATATAACATTTTGTAAATGCTTAGTATTTTATTGCTATTTTAGTAATTATTAGGGCAATTTTTTTATGACCAAAAATTCCAAAAAATGATGACATTTTACCAAAAAAAATATGACTATACCAGATATATCAATTTTATGAAAAGTACCAATTAATAAATACTTAAAAATACCAATTATGTATCAATAATTAACGGAATCTTCACTGTATAAACATATTTCAGGCGAATTTGACCAATATTGCAAAAAATAGTAATAAATATAAAAATAATAATAACAAAGTTGTATAACTTTTAGAAGTCGTTGTTGTAGTTTTAATTTAAATTTTATACATGTTTTGAAAATCAGAATTTGAATTTTAAAAATGGCATAGCAATGAAAAAAATTCCGAAGGAATGATTTATATAGATTTTCACGCAAAGTTCTTTATTGGAAATGTGTAGACGTTTAATGCACATTTTTTTTGAAATTGTAGGATCAATATTTACATTTTAAATTTTTATTTTAATCGAAATATTTGAAAAATATTGGTTGATAATATATTAAAAATTATTTTTCACCAGAAATGCGTAGATTTCTGGGATTGAAATTTTGTATTTATATCAACTGGAATAAACTCAATCAGAATAATTTTTTTTTTAATTTTCGGACCGTTAATTATTTCACATTTTTTGTTTTAATAAAATATTTTGAAAAAAAATATATGAAAACTAAAATGCTTTTTTGACCGTGAAGTCATCACTTATTCGGATTAAAATTTTTTGCAATTCTAGGGCTGTTTTTATTAAAAAAAAAAAGTAATTTGGAGTTTTGGCCCTGAAGATATAATTTTTTTATATTTAAATTTATAATAATGTTTATAATTTTAAAATCCGTATCAGATTGTATATTTTTTTAAATTCTCGAACTCGTTTGATTTTCAAAAATAGGGACAATGGGGGTTTTTCACCCGTACAATGTGAAATTGGGAGGTTGAAATTTATTTTATTATACGTCCCGGAAAAAACTGTAATTGAAATGTAGACTTTATAAAATTCTAAGACTAGTAGTTATTGAAATAAACGGTAACACACACAGACACACAAACAAATATTATGTAGCATATTATATAAGTAAGGATAGATTATATTTATAAATATTCGTTTTTAAAAAATTTGTTTCGTCAAATAATATATTGTTCAGCAACGAAAACGGATCTTTCAACACTTGATTATGAGGTTTGACAGTTCAATAGCTGCGAATGAGTTTTTGTTGATCTTATTTCTCACAGTATTGTGAATTGACAGTTTCTATTATTGTTTTAAGGAAAATATAATTTTTTTAAATTATGATATTATAACTTTCTAAAAATCGATATTCCTTCTTACATTTCTATAATATTTAAAAAAAAATTATTTTTATGACATTGTTCGCCCTAGTAATTACGTACATTACTGTATGTATTTATTTGTTATGATTCTTAATAACATTATTACTGTAAATGACTAATATAGTAAATTGAAATTTAATTTTATTATACGCTCAGTCTTTTTAATTAGTTAACCTAAATTTTCATAATGTATACGAAATAGAGTTGTATTAAAAATATAATATTTCCTGGTTTGTATTTTTATGCAGCGGGACAAGAAACTTTTTTTTAAAATCTGATTTTTTGTTAATTTGGATATTTATTTTCTATTTAAAGCGGAAATACACTTATTTTAAAGTGTGAGGAATATATGTTCCGTCTTCAGTTTGCACTGTATTAATATAAATATTAAATATTACCAATAATTTGAGCTTTCATTATATTTATGATGAATGTTTTATCGTATCGAAAAATTTCAGTCATTACAGGATCAGCTACAGTTACGTTTGACACAAAATTTGTAATCAATTTCTGAAATTACAAAAATACAAAAAATTAACAAATATTTAAAAAAATTACATTATTACTTTTTCTGGAAAAATTATTGCTAATAATTTGATAATACTGTTTCATTCTCGTTAGATATCGTTTTTCGTCAATCTAAGAGTAAATATCTATAAAACATTATTGGAAATATTCGCGCCACCGGAATACCGTGAACTTAAGTATTTTAGGCATTACATTGTAATGTTCGATTAGTTTGATAACATGAAGCATCTTAACTTGCATTTATTCGCTTCCCAGTTAACTCATAATCATATACAATTTAGTTTCCCCATTTTTGGATATATACGCATTGCTTACCATGTAAAATTTACATTGTAGACTATATAACCAGCTTATTTAAGTCAAAATTAAAAATTCAGTACATTTTATTCAAAGTTGATGAGTTTTGATATTAAATAAAAGTTATTAACAAGTAAGTCATGTAATTAATTCATTCATCAATTTTAGTATAATAATATTTAAAAATTGAAATAAAATTATCTAAACCTAATTGTCAATGTTTCTGATTTCACTTGATTGAAATTGTTTTTAGCTACATGGATTGTAATTCTTACATTCTTTATAACGTGTATCAATTTTAAATCACATTTAAACATTACATAGCATGAATACTGAGTTTATATTTTACACACCCTACGTTTTGGGAATTACTGTACTGCATACCTTTTCATATTGAGTTAGTATTTCCATAAATATAGTATTTCCATTGATTATTTTAGTTTTGACTAATAAATCTCCAGTTCTTTCATTGTAATGCAATATGAGGGAAAAGCAATCCATTTCTGAGCAAATGGGTGGGCCCGAGAAACACATGAGTCGACACATTCCACCAATACCCTGAATATTGTAAAAATTTCAGTAGATTATAAAATTACCAAACATATAGGCACGAAAATCGCTAGTATTATCATATCAGGTCTTTTAATAGTAATATTTTTAAAAATTATATATCCAAAAATAAATATTTACATTGATATTGTATTCAATTCATTTTTCAATACAATGTAATATCATAATTTAAATTTTAAAGTTCATGTGCAATGTTTATCAATCTTTTGCAACTCACCCACTCGCTACCCAGTTCCAACCACGAACAATGAAAAATTTTACGATACTTCACTTATTGTAACTGTAATGTCCAAATTATATTGAGTACTACATTTTATTGCATACTAGCTTGACTGCTAAGTACTTCGTAAAAAAAGTACCTAGCTCTGCAGAGGGTGGACTTTTTAATTCCACAAAAAAATAAATTCTTATATAAACATCTCACAATTACCAAACATGGTATACTTACCTATTACCAATACCAACTTTTCTATACTGGTTTTACCATGGACCAGTCATTTCACTTTATTTTACACACTGTTAAGGGAGTTAAGTTTAGAGTTATAACTTATGTCAAAATTTAATAAATTACCAAATTATTAAAATATGCTATTACATTTTGTATTATAGATTTATCTCTATCCTTGTGAGGTTACCCCACAGTGGCTTTTAGCACTACTCTTTTCTACTCTCCGTTAAAGATGAATATGGGTCTACCAGGGTAAAAAAGTATTATATCTCTTTTCTCTTTAGAGGTACAAATTGTAGTAGCATATTTTACATTTAAATACATAAATTGATTTTTTATATATTAATATATTTACTACTTTTTTTACATTAACAACGATACCATTTTCATGTCAAAAATACGTATTTAATAATCATTTTACCTTATTTAAATCTCATTTAAATGTATATAGGTATATAAACATAAACAATAATAAAGTTCTTCGGTCATGTTTTTAAAAAAGGTTTAAAAAAAATAGGCAAAAAAAATTACAAAACTAGATAAAATGTAATCGGTAATTGTGTTCTAAATTACATTTCGAACGCTCAGTAAAATATAATTTTGTTAATTCAACGTAAAGTTTAAAAAGTGGACACCCTAATCAATATTTATTTACATATTATCGTTTTTTTATATTGCTAAGTGTGCCAAAATATTATGCAAATTTTAAATGGAAAAGAAACACCACTTAAATATATAAGAAAAGAACCAAATAGTTGGTTTAATGGCAAGAGGAAAAAGTACTTTACAAATATCACGATGTCTTGAACGTGATTATCGCACTATTAAAAAATGGTCCGTTTAATTAAATTAAATTTAATAAACGTTCAATTAAAAGATCCGTCTAAAAAGAATGATAGGTCAAATAGTGGTCGAAATAAAATACTTTCACCTAGAAAATTACGCATTCTTAAAAAAGAAGTGCTTGTGACACCACTTGTGACGAGTTTAAGATTATTTTCGGCTTGCAACATGGGAGATGTGCCTAGAAGCAGTCGATGTAGGGTTTTAAAATATGTTGTATTTGTTAAAAAAATCTTAGAATCCTGATTTTGAAGCCTATTCACCAAGAAAAAAGGATAAAATGGGCTAGAACGAATTTAAAGACAAATTTTCTATGAAAAGTAATGTAAACGTTTAAAGAAATTGAAAGACTAAACATTACAAAC
>LWCA01000686.1:0-20621 GCA_001642005.1 Intoshia linei | reverse complement strand
AAAATTTAATCGGTAATTGTGTTCTAAATTACATTTCGAACGTTCAGTAAAATACACTTTTGTTAATTCAACCGAAAGTTTAAAAGTGGACACTAGGGTGGACACAATTTTCATAGTAAATTTTTTTTTACATTTTTTGATAGGCCCTTCGATAATGTTGTTTATTTTATGAATACATACGCACATGCCAAATTTTACATAAAAAAAATAACATCATAGAAGTGCTCAATGACGTGCAAAGCTAAAAAATTAGACATTTTGGTTAAAAAATTTGAATGGTCATATATATTTTTTCACTAATATTCTCTGATGGGCCATTCTCTAATTTTATTCTTCAGATTCATACGTATGTCTATGCAAAATTTTAGGAAGCAAAATTAATTTTAATGTAGTGCTCAAATTGGTTTTAAGTTTGCCTAGCTTTATTAATTTAAATTATAAAGTTTTTTTTTGGAAATGCACGTATTAACAAGATCCGCGGATTATATTTGGATAATAGGCAATGTGATGGAAGATTTTTGTAAATATGTTAAAGACATACTGCAAACGCTATAATTTATTAAAAAAGAATAAAAATAGGAGATGTAAGTCACAAATATAACGTGAGGATAATTTCATTAATACAATTGATAAATTGTTCGATATATCGCGTATAAATGCCGAGTTGATATGTACACATCCTGAAGACTTGTGTTTTTTACGTGATCAGAGAAACAAAAGAAAGATGATGTTTGGTATACTTGATAATGCATTTGGTCGTAAATATGAAAAAAAATAAAACGTAAGGAATTACAATTGCAGCGCGAATTAAAAGAGAAACACCGATTAAATACGTTTCAAGTTCAAAAACCTCTACCTATTTCGATAGAGTTGAATTGCAATAATCAAGTTTTTGAAAATACTGAATTAGCTGATAGTAGAGAACAGTCAAAATTATCTAGTAACAATATAATAATAACAATAATATGTATAAAGACAGAAACTTCATCACGTAAAATGCAAACGATTCTAAAAACAATCACTAATTCTATCATTCCTTGTAGAACAATGTGCATGCATGCTTTGAACAAAGAATTGGTTGTTGTACAAATAAAATAAATTCAGATATTCAGTTCTTTAAAAAAGATTTTTGTCTGCAATTTGACATGAAAAAAGCTGATGATTATGATAATACAATTGTTGAATTTTTAACGGTGTGTATAACATCTGATAGATTTTTTTAAATTATAGCTCTTCGGGCTCTAATCAATTCGAAAAGTGAAACAATATTAGCTTTTTGCATGCTATTATACATTTACGAAATATCAAAAATATTGGATTTTTTTTAATTAGGCACACCTACAAACCTTTGGTAATAATTTAAACACAATAGTTTTCGCCAAAATGAACGTCTCCGTAATCAATGTTATTTTAAATATGATAAAACTAAGATAAATCCTCGGTATATCCTACTCATACATAGTTATGTATACAAATCGTATACTAAAATTCAGTATCCTTGAGCACCTCGTAGAGTTTTCAAATTTTGTTAAAATTTTGTATTTTAAGTTAATTTAACAAAACGAAACTTTCTGGCTAATGGCCCATAAGAAATTCAAAAATATTGAAATTGTGTCCAGCCTAGTGGACACCCTATACACTGTATAATATACATATTACGTATATATATTAAATTATCGTAAAAATTTCAGTTTTTTCACATCAAACACAGGGTAGATTTTATCGCATTCAATTTGATATATATTGGATTCTATCCATATATTATTTACAGGAATAATACAGGAATTTATTAATACAACATAAAATAGTTATTAATATTTAAACAAAAGCTAAATGTCACGTTGAAAGGTTAACTACGTAATATATTTATTACATGTAAAAATTTAATCTCTACCGTTTAATATCAACGAATCTCGACCGTAAAGTCTTTTATACTATGTGTGCGATTCATTAATTTTTTATTCATGTAAAATCTGTCATATCTCATTCTAAAATGTTAAGTTTGTTTAGAAATGTTGACATAAATGTGTCCGATGAAATTTGCAACTTACAATGTAAATTTTACGTACCCACCAGTTTAAAGTGTACAAATGGTGTGTACGATATATCATTAATATATTGCAATAATATTGAGTATGATGCCTGTGAACATGCATGTAAAACAAATATTGATCATTGTTAAATAAACCAGTTAATAAGGGATATTTGAAAACTACAAGAGAAATATAAGTTGATTTTCTTAATTAAATGTGATATAACCTTTATTCAGATTTTCTCAAGTTATCTTTGAATTTGACCAGTTTTTGCGAGACATGCATTTGAAAATTGTATCTCCCAATTTAACCTGCGATTATATAAATATCGATGACACTGATAGTATTTTTTATTTAATGAAATGTATTCACAAATGTACAGGAATATCACATCATTATCAAGAATTGCATATAATGAGAACAAATACGCCTAACAAAGACTCAAATGTGGAGTTGATTGACCAATACGGACTATTGTGTGATTATAAAATTATTGATTGCGAATGTGTTATATTGGTATCGGTTATGATTAGATCCTTCTTCAAATCAGCTTACGAGAGGTTATATATTCATCAAGACAATGAATTGAAAAAAGCAACAAAACAAAAGAGAAATTTAAACGATCAAGACAATTCTCAAGAAATGGCCTTGCCCATTTGTTTCTTCATCTTAACTAAACAATATATTCAATACTCTCCAAACGACGTGGATGATATTTACAACAAATGCGATGATCAGGTACGAAACGAATACGCTTCCGAAATGTTGAAATATACTAAAAATAATACTTTTGACAAAGACTTGTCCTGTTGGCCAAATAACTTCAATCGCGTAATTTATACCATTGACACTAAATTGAACGATTTTTATGTTGTTGCAATCAGAATTGACGCTTCTAAATCCATTTATTCCGTCAAAAAGGCATTTAGATACATTACGCAAATAAGGGAATCTATTAATACACTCGTTTATGGCAAACATATTCTACAAGATAATAAGAGTTTGGCAGAATATCAAATTGTGACAGGATCAATGGTTTATTCAGTGTGTTGTGAAATTTATCCATTTGGCGATAATAGGTCAATTTTGACACCTCCACAATCGATATCAGCTTCGGATATATCTGACAATAAAAAATGTGAAACTAAAGAAAAGGTTAAAAAAAAATTGTCTAAAAAATTATCTGACAAGAAATCGAATGAAGACATGATTGAATCTCAAACCTTGTTACATAAAAGTGTTTTTCGATCAGAAACTGATGAAAACGTTATGAGCGACGACGCTCGTAACAATATTGTCGTTTTTTATAATTCTAGGCGTGGCAATCAATACATGTTTCGAATTTCTAAATTGTGCAATGTTAAATTGTTAATGAAAAAAATATTCATAGTTTCTGGAGAACAAGTCGAAAGAGAACGATTGTTCCTAGATCGACAGGTAATGCCTAATAAAAATGGAATTTTATACAAACTGGGTATTGTGCATGGTTCAATCATTTTTTATTGTTATCGAATTGTCCAAACCACCAATTATAACCCAGAAATCACACCAAATCATCCAGATTATGGAAAAATATACAAAAGAGAGTATCTTAAAAGTAACAATGAAGCTCTTTCAGATGCTAATATACTTTCGATTACCACTCTGCAAAACGATTTGACAAATCAATCAACATACATGTTTGAATTTAGGTATAATTTTAATTTTAACCAGGTATTTTCTGTACTTTTTAGGTTAAGTTTTAGTTTTTTGTACTTAATTTAAAATTAACTTTTTCCCACGTTCTCATCTTGATCATTTTACGATGTTCTTCCAGCTTATATGTTATATTTTGGGCTCTGAAATATATATTGTAGAGTCTATAGTCTAGACTTGTTGAAAATTAATTAAAAAATTTACCTCGGTCGGCATGATGAAATAAAATTAGAATGCACTCAAATATGGAAAACCATTAGAAATGTTTAAAATAATTTTTAACGCAGTCTATAACAAATTTTTTTTGCTCAATTGATTTGCAGTCAAATTTTTTTTGTGCGTTGTAATTTTACAAATCTTTACATATTCATGAACTAATTTTTGAAATAATGGGTTGAAAAAACATACCCAGTCCGGATTTTCATCAGGTATTCAATATATTATGCACAAGGGGTACCCAACCTTTTTTTGATGCGATCGACTTAAAAAATTTTCAATTAATGGCGATCAACTAATACATTGATTAGAAAAATGTGTCTGATCGGAACACAATAACAATTGTTAACTAAATATTTTTAGTATGATTGTAGAAAACATAAAAGTTAAAATTCAGAATAATTCGAGGTACTTTCGCGGTATATTTGAAAATTATCGCCAAAACCTAGTTTAAGAAATAGTGAACTAATCCAAATATTATTTTAAATTTAATTTTAACAATATTAAAAATAACTATTTTAAAATAGACATTATTTTGATAACGAGTATTAATAAAATAATTTAATTCATTTTGGCGATCGACAGGTTGGGCGTCCCTGATATACACTAACTAACCGTCATTTACAGATGACTTGGATATTATGTTGTCTACATAAACCAGTGTTTTTGAATCCTTTTACCAGAAAACCAGGAAAAATTAATATTTTTACATAATAATACATAATGTAGTTTATATTAAATTTGTATATATTATTAAAATATCAATATACTAGCTAGCCGATTACATACTTATTACAAATAGAAACTAGCTTTTTAGGTCTGAGGATTTACATTTATATAGCGACCAACTTACCGTACCGAGATACCATCTTCGGGTCTCCATGAAATTTGTGTTAAATTGAGAATTAAAAAAAAGTAATATTGGTGTGTAATATACCATTGTGAATAGTATAGATCAGCGGTACCCACACTTTTTTGACGGCGGACCGGTAATAAATTATAAAATTTAGCATTTATGAAACGCTGGTATACGTGTTAATATGTGTCAATCAAGAGTCTTGGAGGTGTGGCTTGAGTGATATGACATTTAATTTAATTTTTTTAAGGGAAAAAATTTTGGCTTTCGGCGGTGACCATCAGTTTGGTAGGTTCGGCGCTCACATATATGTTTTTACAAACTTAAAATTTTAGATTAAAATTTACATTTACATTTAATAATATTTGATATTTTTGATAAATTTCCAAACGCACATAAGTCACATATTGTCAAAACTTTTGCATCTCACTAGACTGTTTCACTAATTAAAAAATCTAATATTAAGAAGTAAAATGATAAATCAGTATTTGTTGGAAGATGGAATTACTCACAATTGAGGAAATTTACTACTATTAATTTTATGTTATTTTTATATATTTTATGTTTTACAGTCAGCGACAGCTAGTATGCTAGGAAAAATAAAATCTTTAATACTCAATATAAATTTCATTAAAAAAAAAACGGATATTATTTGAGTTAAAAAATACAGCACAAATATTGTTAAATTTGAAATTGTTGTCATTTAGGCTGGGAGACATTTACCTAAAAAAGTAAATTAAAGCTAAAGTTCAACTTTATTTTTACTACCATATAAACTCAATTATTGTAAAATATAAGTACACTTCAATATCTCCATCTTACTATTTAATTTTATCTTAATCCACATTTTTTTTATAATCTAACTCTATTTTCAATTTTATTTTAATTCAAAATTTAATTCATTAGTTTAAAAAGGTTAAATTAATAAATAAAAAGAATTAATGATATTATTTCGACATTTTATAACACTTAACTTATGTTCCATTCAATATAATAAAAGTTTATTACATTATATATGGGAAGGCATGTGCGCAATAAAATGGTTTGTTTTTACCATATTTGCATCTATTGTATAGATACTATACATAAAAAAAAATTACCATATTAAATTAATTAAAAGTTTGATATGTGCACTTTGTGCACTGCACTATCATATACATTATTTGTATTATAAAACTAATATAACACTAAAAAGTTTTAGAAGTTAAAAACAACTAGCTGTAGATAATGAACACTAGCGAACCAGCAATATAATTTTCATCTTTTGAACGTTAGACATACATTACATATGCCATTTAACAAGCATTTTTTTCCAAGTCCGCGCAATGAAAAAATTTTGAGAAACACTGGTTTAGTTGTCATCATTAAGGATTATTATCTACTTTGTGAAATAAATAAATTCGGCACCTAAATATTCCGAAAAGTAATACACCCTGGATTGGTGAATATTTTTCACTATTTAGATAAAATAGAAGGACAAAAATACATTAAAATGTTTAAAAATATATTTCAATTTTTTATTTACTACCGGTCCGCCTGAAAAAAGTATGGGATCCCCTGCTATATTATATTAACGAAAAACTAAATGATTACATTATAATTGTTTAAATTAGATCGATCGATCGACCAATGACTTTATTATCGGCTGTACAACAATTACGGAAGGAATCAAAACGTTTAATCTACCGTAAAGACATAAAGCTACCATTAACCTCAAAAACATTTCATCAATTGGGGATAAAGCATAATGATCATATAGATGCATTACCAGATTCAAGCATCAAAGACACACGAATACGAATACCTAAATTGGAACTTGATTCTATAAATATATGGCCAGCTGCATTAATAGTTATATCCACATTAAATGGAGAACGTGCTTTGGTATCTCCTCGGTTATACTTGACGTGTAAATCCTTTATAAATGCGGTAAAATCACTTTTTCGATACAAAAACTTTGATATAATCAAAAATCATCCTTCTCATCAGTATATATTCAATGAAGAGGACAGAAAGAACGATTATGTAAATATTTCTATAAAATTGTATATACTTTCAAATAGTACGATATTATCAGAATTTTATGAAAAAAATTATGGAACTTCAAATAAATACGACTATCGAAACATATTGAGTACGTCTTCCGCCATATATGTTTTGTGGCGGATAGTGAAATGCGATGAAAATAGCAAAAACCTTAACAATACATTAGTGAATCCTAGCATGGATGATTTAAGATCAAGGATTAAACGTAGCGGGTCTAAATTTACATCCAATGCAATTACTCCAGATAATACTCCTGAAGATTTGAAACAATCTACAACCACGATAGTTACCAAAAAAAGTAAAAAATCTAAATCAGGATCATCCGTAGAAGGAACTTTTAAATCGTCTCAGAATAGAGCCACCATCAAATCCAAAATACGTCAATCATTATCCAAATTGAATGTACGTAAAACGACAAACAAATTGAACAAGGAAAAAAGTTTTAATGAATCTTTTACCAAGAACGGAAGTATAATAAGGGAAAAAAGTCTATCATCTAAGCAAATTACAAAAATGGTGATGAATAAAAGTTTGCCCAATGATAGCTTAAATGAAGAATATGATGAAGTGTATAAATTAAAGAACAGAAGAGTTAGCGATACAATGAGTACATTCATGTGTGATATCAATACATACGATGTAATGGAGGAAAACAAAATGGACATATCCAATACTATTCTACGTGAAAAGATTCACAAAATTCGGGCAATTTTGTCTTCTTACAATATACACTATCCCCTAACCCAACCCATTACAGAAGTTGCTAGCGACGAAGAAAGATCCAGCTCATCCGAAAAAAATTCTATAGATAATAGTGAAAATGACGAATACTTTATACAAGACGTGGAACCAAAGAAAAAGGAGAAAGAACCCATGATCAATCGTA
The DNA here is from genome assembly GCA_001642005.1 of Intoshia linei. Classification (NCBI taxonomy): domain Eukaryota; kingdom Metazoa; phylum Orthonectida; family Rhopaluridae; genus Intoshia; species Intoshia linei. The sequence goes on along the minus strand of LWCA01000686.1, from coordinate 12,889 downwards.
GTAAAAGCATTTTTACTAGAAAGGTTTTTAAAGAAACTTTGACAAACAAATTATCTTCTGAAGAAAAGCTTTGCACGTTGCAGGGTATAATTGACGTATTTGAAAATAAAAATTTATCTCTAGGTAGGAAAGAGACTCTAAAATTCCGCGAAAATATAAAACATCAGTATGCTAAATTACCAAACCTCTCAGCTTTGACAGACAATCCCAATTGCGAAGCAACTACTCGTATGGTCTTTAAAAAAACTTATTTCGTTTGTATAAAAAATATGGATCGGTATAGTATATTCAGAGACAATATAATTATTGAAGTATCTCAATCAATGCTAATTTTTCAACTCAAAATGCTCATTTCGAATATCCATTCTATTCAATCCGATTCTTTTTGTTTGTATTATAAAAGAAAATTATTGGATGAAGATATCATTAGTCAGTTTAAAACTCTCAAGGGTGTTGGAATTAAATATGACTGCATAATTAATATAAGCTTTAATGGATGTGATAGTTCCAACATGTTTTTATAACTGTTTTTAATCTCAATTAAATTATAATCTCAAATATTTTAAATCGTTTTTTACATAATTTGTTTGATTGTTTTAAAAATTGTACATTTTTTGTATTTATGCCGTAACCATTACATAATATATTTTTATAATGCAACCTGAAAATTTGAAAAAAACTAATTATAGAGTCTTTACCGATTATTCTACGGGCAAAAAAAAAAATGTTTCCATTAAGGAGGTTATTTGAATTTTGTATGTTTACAATTATGTGTAGATTGTTTTACCCACAAATTATTCTTTTTCTCATAAAGTTCGCAAAAATTCATATACAAACGATTTATGTCAGAAGCATATTAGTGCTCTTGTTTCAGTTTGTTTTAATTTATATAGTATACTACCTTCAATGTTATATAATTTGTACAAACAGCAGTTAGCTCTGTATAGGGCAGAATTTTAAATTTGGACCGACAATGAGTGTATAATCTTAGAAATAAAGCAAAATAGTACAAGTATAGTTACAACGCTAAAAAAATAAATTCTAAATACCTTTAGTACATCCTCCAGTGTCTAAGCAACTTCTCTACCCTCTTCTAGGGGCCTAGACAAAATTTTTTAATATCGTGGCCACTATCCATAGTATATGAAAAAAATTAAGGGGCCTATTTTTAATTTTCGGATGGATGAATGGTATGGATTAGAGCTAGATAGGTTCGGATCTGTATATTTCTTTCTTCCATTATCACAATAAAACATTCAGTATCCGCTTTCGATAAGTAAAAAATATTTTGTATCAATAATTAACGGATTCTCAAATTTGTAAGTTGAAGACATGTAAAAGAATTTTGCAAAGAAGGAATGTTACCAAAATTTTAATAAATAACAAAATATAATATCAAATTATTAATTAAAGATAACAAAGTTATACTTGATTTGATTATAAATTTTTTGAAAATAAAAATTTTGCGCAGCAATGATAATAAAACCGAAGAAATCAATTTATCACATTGAAACCCATAGTAATGATTAAATCATAACAATAAACTTACTAAAACATATAATAACCTTAGTAATGAATCAAGAGAATATCAATTTTATTGTAACCCGTAATTAATATTAAACTTTAAACAAAGACCTTGGTCTACGACATCACTACACCCATATTAGTTAAAATTTGTGTTCAGATCAACTGGAATAAGCTGAATCTGAATAATTTTTTTTTAATTCTAGGACCACTAATTATTATATTAATTATTATTACATACTTTTATTTTCAATTAATGAAATAATTTAAAAAAAGTAAATAAATTGTAAACTTTTTTTTTTGATCGTGAAATTTTTGACATTGTATGTTACTGGAAAAAGTATTAAATTTCATGTTTTTTAAAATTGTAGAACTACTATATTGTATTACAACTAAATTGATTATTGTAAACTAAGTTTTTTTCATTTTACAAAATAATGGTTAATTTACGTTTTTGACAATGATGATGCAGATTTTTGAGGTTGTAATTTATGACAATGCGGATGATTTTAAAATTTGTTCCAGCATTTAAATTCTAAGATTTTTATTTTTAAAAAAATAGTAATTTTAATTTTTTCACTTGAAGAAGTTCATTTTTGAATTTGGATTTTATCGTAAAATAATCTTAATCTTAAAATATTAATTATCTTGAAATCATTGAAATTTGCTGACAAGATTAACAATATGATTAATTAGCAAAATCAATGCTTATGTCGCTCAAGTTTAATATTCTAAAGTTCACCAGAAAAATTGACTTAATCTGATAAGGTTGCGACTTGAAAGTCGTTAATTTCATACTGTTATGACTTTTAGAGCGTCGCTGTATTTTAAAAATTGTAACATTTTTATATTATACTCTAGAAAATTGAAAAACGTAAATATGCAAATAGGGTATATAAGGAATTGATACATGAAAACTTACGTAAATTATAATAATTATAAATATGGGTCATAAATATTCATAAATAAACAAATAGAAGCAAATAAAATTGAAATTATCAATTCCGGATACATTCGCCCTCTAACATGTAACGACAAAACTACAAACAAAGAAAATGGAGAAAGTCTGAATTTTGATAGATTAGGATTATTAAAATTACCAATATTCCCAGCGGACAACAAAATAAAATTTATATCGGCACAATGTAACAAAATTAGTGGAATTAGAGAGATGTCAAATTATAATAATTTAATAATAATGGATTTGTGTACCAATAATATTGACAATGTTCAAGTTTTTTCCAACATTGTCAATTTGCGAGTTTTGATTTTATCAAACAACAAGTAAAATTTCCACTTATTTGAACATTTTTTAATGTCCATCGTAATTAATGTTTAATGTAGAATTAAACATTTAAAACAACTCCAATCTTTAAAATATCTGCAGATACTTGATGTCCACAATAATGAAGTAATAATGAACAAAGTGATTATATATTATAGTTAATAATAGATATCAAAAATTGATAAAATGGACACATTAACAAATTTGAATATTCTAAATTTGGCTAATAATAGATTGACTACAAATTCATTGGGAGATTCTTTGAAAAAATTGGATAATTTAACGCAACTGAATCTTAATCACAATTATATTACTAAAATTGTAAATTTTAATATTTATGTTTTATAATTTTTAGAATGAAAATACTGTTCCATCAAAACTTAAACTAGTCTATTTATCGATGAACAATTTTCACTTGTAATTTTAATTTTTAATTGTAAATAGAGCCGTCTTAAGCCACTTCGGGGCCCTGGGCTAAGCAAAAGGCCGGGCCCTTTAAAATTTTGAGCGAAGCGATAAAAAAAATTAGGTCCCCTGTTTAGAAGACAGGGCATACTGTTGGTTGGAGACTTAGAGTTTTATTTTATTGAGTATTAATAAGAGCATTAAAAAATATTATGTAGGTTTCTAGTAACTTTTATTTATTTTACAAAAACCTACTTACATTAATTAATGAACAAAGTTTACTTTTTCATTTGAAAATATGCACCATGCAGTCACAAAAAATTCTTGACAATTCTTCACAAATGTTGTTTTCTCACTTTTTTCTGAGAGAAATCAGATATGATATAAAAACTGATATCATTCTCAATTGACATTAAGGAGAGAGCATTCAAACGAGATTGAGCTAAGCAATTTCGAAGTTCATTCTTAATTATTTTTAGTTTAGAAAAAGTTCAAACTTCAATAAACTTCAAAACTTATAAACTGATTCTTAAGATATAAATGTAAAGTACTTTTATTAATTTGGAGGCTTTTTTTTAAGATATAAATGTAAGTACTTTTATTAATTTGGGGGCCTCTTTTTAAGATATAAATATAAAGTACTTTTATTAATTTGGAGGCCTTTTTTTAAGATATAAATGTAAGTACTTTTATTAATTTGAGGAGCCTTTTTTAATGAGGGGCCCTGGGCTACAGCCCATATTGCCCATGCTTTAAAACGTCTCTGATTGTAAAATCAAATTACATTTTCAATGACACAATTTAGAATGGAGCAAATCCAAGGTCTCCATAAATGTCATAGATTGGAAACGCTTTCTTTGAGTGGGAACAAAATCATTAATACTAAAAACTATCGTTCTACTGTTGTCAACATTTTCAAGAGAATCAAAGTTCTCGACAAAAAAATAATAACGGTACAAATTACGAAATTTATACACTACACCAGTGATTTTCATGGGTGACCAGTCACCCAAGGGTCAATAATTTTATGAGGGGTGAATACAAAAATTTTAGATGATTGGGATGAATAATAAATTTTTAGCATATTTTATTCAATCATTCAATTTAGTAAAATCTTATAAGAAAAAATCAAAATTTTACAACCCTTAAGAATCCCTACCAATCCTTTTTTACCAATATTTATTGAAAAATCCAATTTTATCAACCTTTTAGATCCAAAATCCCTCTATCGTACACCAAAAGGAAAAAATTAATTTTACCAGTCCTTAAGGAATCCCTACCAATCCCCTTTAACCAATATTTTTTTTGAAAAATCCAACCAATTAAGGTCGTAAGAATCTGGATTGGTGGGGTCGTGCAACACAGAGCCGAGTCTACCTAGATCGAGATCATCCAAAAATTCCCTAAAAGTTTTATCCCTAAGCCCCTAAAAATTTTTCACAAACAATGCATAGTGTCATATAGCCCTAACGACCTCTTTTATGTCTTGACTTGATATTTTAAATTTAACACACAAAATAGTTATGATATTCAATAATATAATTTTTTTAATGCTCAATTCAATTCATGTTTAATTCAAAAATGAGGGGCTTGAAGAGGGTCACGGGGTACAGTGGGTTCGGCATTGGTCCGGCGTTACATTAAAAATTGTAAAACTTTGTTGACGAAGTCTTACGACGGAGTGCAATGGTCTCTGCTCCCTTCTCTCAGATTGAAATTAATAAAACGTGTTATAGGAAGATGAGCGCAGATTATGCATCAAAATATTTAAGAGAAATTGTTTCATTGACGAACAAATCATTCAGAAAAAATCGTACATCGAGGTAAAAACAATTTTAAATTAAAAAGTATTAACCTCTAGAAAAAAATACGTGTAATCGACAAATTGAAATCTAATATGGATAAACACGGTCTAAATGGCCGCATGGGATTCAAAAATATTAATGTATTGAATTTGCACAAGAAAAAGTTTGTATCGTATATTAATAATGAAAACAAGTCTAGTAGAATCATCGGTACGTCTTATGTAGCAGAAGTGATAAACACAACCACTCTATCTATTTACGGAATCGTACCGTTGACTTTAATAAATAAACTGCCCATCAAAACCTGTTTACCTGTACTAAAAAAAATTGTATGCAACTACACACCGATTAAACATGTATTGAATATAATATCATTTTTAATAAATCGAACAAATTCTGTAGATGTAATACTATTAATACTATTGTACAATGTCATTTTTATTCCTAGACTATTAGTATCGTGTCATCAAACATTGAAAATCTGGTGGAAATTGTCAACCTGGCAAGATTCAACTATTTTTGCAACATTAGTATAGAATTTACAATGCATTTGAATCAAAAATGCTCAATTTCATACAATCAATGGCGATATTTTTTGATTGCAACAAATCAATATTTTTTTATTAAAGATAATATTCATTATTTACCTAAAAATGAATCATTTGTCAAGTTGAATGACGGAAAATTAAAAAAAAATGATAATTCAAATTACACCATCATCTTTAATGAAAAACTTATCAAGCGATATGGACAAGATTTCAAATTACAAAAAATAAATGATGTAACGGTATAATTTAAATATACATATATATCATCAATTTAAGTTGACTTTGTCAAAATTTTACTGACAATCATAACATTGTCAATTGGTCCATAATCTGTGCATCAGTGACTATGGATTATAACTGGAGTATCTTTTAAATGGTTTATAACTGTTTCTTAATTAAAATTAGATTTCACTTAAAGAACGGATAAATGCCTTTTATTATTATCCGATAGATTTGATTCATTACGTGGAAACTAGACCGTAATCTTCAAAAATAATAATTATAAATTATATATCAGTTAGTCCAGAATATAGTCCTATTTACAGTAAATTCTATAATTGATAAAATCGTATACTTTACGTCCAACCGGTAATTTTTTCATTGGGCCTGAAAACTACTAATTTGAATATAGATTATATTTCCTTTAAAACTAAAAACTTGCTGGTCTTTTATGAACTTTGCATAAACAGTAGTTCTAATGAGGCTTTTGTTTTATTACAATTTAATTAACTTCAAATTACAATTATAATTGTACTTTTAATGCGAATTTCTAGGAAAATCTGCATATGACCATAATTAATTAATTCTTACTTATATATAAAAACTAGCTTGCTGTTATGTTCTTCGTACCAACAGCAACTAGCTCTACCTAGGGTGAACATTTTTAATTCTACTAAAAAAATAAATTCCATAAAATGGCACTTAAAAATGATACTATTCACTATTATCAATCCTTTAAAGGAGTGGTTCTTAAACTTTTTTCATAGAGGATAAATAAGATGTACATCTATATTTCTTTGTGAGGAATGTGTAGACGTTCAATCCACATTTTTTTGAAATTTTAAGATGAATATTTACATTTTCATTTTTAAAAGTTATTTTTGACCGTGAAAGCCTAGATTTCTGAGGTTGAAATTTTGTATATATTTATCAACTGAAATAAGCTGTATAAGAATAATCTTCTTTTTTTTAATTGTAGGACCGTTAATTATTTAAAATTTTTTGTTTTAATAAAATAGTTTCGATATAAAAAAATGAATACAAAAGGGCTTTTTTGCCGTGAAGGCGTCACTTTGTCAGATTGAAGTTTTGTATGTTTTAATTGTATATAACTGTATCATCTAAAAAATTTTTTAATTTAATTTTAAGAAATTTTCATTTATCAAAAAAATGCTAATCTGTGGTTTTCATCATGAAAGTATACTGATTTGAGGTTGTGATTTATGATAATACTTATGATTTTAAGAACAATCCCAGAATTTATGTTTTATAAAATTTTAGGACAATTTTCATTTTTAAAACAATGGGTAATTTAGGGTTTTGACCATGAAGGTCTCAATTTGAAAAATAAAACTTGGATATAAACATCATTCGCGAAAAACTGTATTATAAATTGGGTTTGTTTAAATTTTACCAGTTAATTTTTTAAATAAACGGTATATCACACAGAGATTAAATTTTAATATACAAAATGTAAAGGATTTAGCTAAAAATGTGTGTCTTTGCGTCTGTTTGTAATTATTTATTTAATTTATAAGACCTAGAGCTTTAAAAACTAATTTCTAATACAATATTTTAGTTTGAAGTTTTATCGCCAATTTAATTTTCAAAAATTTAGTCCTTCAGGGTAAAAATCCTAAATTACCTTATTTTTTTTAATAAAATGAGTCCTGAAAATTTACAAACCATATGATTCTGAGACGATTTTTAACATCATGAGCATTATGAAATATTTGAACCTTAAAAACTAGCACATTCAGGCCAAAACTAAAAATTACTAAATCCTTACTTACATACTAATACATAGTAATATGCTATGCAATATTTGTTTATGTGTGTTACCGTTTATTTCAATAACTACCAGTCTTAGAATTTTATAAATCCACATTTCAATTACAGTTTTTTCCGAAGGTGTTCGCCAAATAAATTTCAACCTCCCAAACCCATATTTTACGGGACAAAAACCCAATTGTCCTTTTTTTGAAAAATCAAACGAGTTCGAGAATTTAAAAAATATATACTCTGATACGGATTTTAAAATCATAAACATTATCATAAATTTAAATTTAAAAACAATTATATCTTCATGGCCAAAACCACAAATTCCCTTTTTTTTAATGAAAACAACCCTAGAATTTAAAAAAATTTACAGGTGGTACAGTTGTGTCCTGTTAATACACAAAAAAAATTCAATCTGAATAAATGACGTCTTCACGGTCAACAAAACACTTTAGTATTCATATATTTTTTTCCGAAATATTTTATTAAAACAAAAAATATGAAATAATTAACTGTCTGAAAATTTAAAAAAGGATTATTCTGATAGAGCTTATTCCAGTTGATATAAATACAAAATTATAACCCCAGAAATCTAGGGATTGCCGGTGAAAAATAATTTTTAATATATTATCAACCAATATTTTTCAAATATTTCGATTAAAATCAAAAATTGAAAATGTAAATATTGATTCTACAATTTCAAAAAAAATGTGGATTGTACGTCTACACATTTCCAATAAAAACATATGGGTGAAAATCTATATAATTCATTCCTTCAGAATTTTTTTCATTGCTACGCTTTTTTATTCATTTTTTTTATTAACATTTTATAAAATAAAAAATATAAGTAAGTAATGGACATTACTAATGGTTTTATAATTAAAAAATAACTCAGCTTTTACCACCGTTGAATTCCATTGTGTTAACCTTTAATATACGTTACCACATCTTACAGATTCATTACAATATATTATGTTTTGATCGGTTAGCTGGAGTGGAAAGGTTGGGATACGCTGGACTACATTGTAGATTAATATAAAATTTATATATTTAGAACACCAAAAAACGCAAGTCAAATAAAGGTATATTTTTTACTTTTTGGACCCCGATTGTAGCTTATTTTTCTAACCTAGAAAAATGAAAAATTTTAGTTTGTTTAATTGTATATTTTTATTTTAAATATATGTAAAAATTAGAGTTGTGATGTAATGACAAAAATACTAGAAAACGTACAAAATTACAACAAAATTTTAAAAACAAAAATGAATACATTAATGACAAATATTATACGAAAAGAAGGTTACAATATTTAAAAAAGGAAATGTAAAAATATAAACAAATTTAATATATAAATTACACGTATTTGTTGTGTTTAATGCCATGTATGTTTATATAAGATATAATTTGACGAGGTACATTGGCTACGGCTTTTTGAAAGGTTAAATTATCAGTTTCAATAGGATACGTTACAAATTGAACCATATCTCTGACAGCTGACTGTCCTTTAAAAGAAAGTCTAGATTTTTTCAAGGCAAACATGTTCATAATAATGAATGGACCGTCTCCGACGCCCATAATAATAATAGAAATGGGTAAATGAGAAATGTCAACAATTAAACTAACAAAATCTTTAATATTAGCAAAATCATGATGTAAAAATATGAGTAGAACGGTATAGGTCAGACAAGAGTTTTGGTAAGTTTTACTTGCCGCATTTAAAATGTTTTTTTTGTGATAAAGTATAGCACATGCTACGGTTTTATTGACTACTGGGCATATAGAGTGTGTATCTTTGAGTTGAATGGAAGTAAGACATTTCAAATAAGAATCTGTGAGGCCTTTAATACCTTCACAAAGAGGGTCGCTCGGGTTTATTGGAAAGCAGTTTGAGACATTGTTACAGCCCCTCACTTTGGCACCAAATCCATAACATTCAACGTACTTGTCATAGTTATATTGCATCAATATATTTGTCGTTTCAGTAATGGCTGCTAGAATTTGGTTATTTGAAACATCAATATTGTGAACCAATTTCGTGGACGAAGTGAAATCTATACAATCGAATAAAATTAAATCCAGATCTGAAAGAACGTCTAAAAAGCAATTTGTCTTTACAAGATTTACAATGCCAACTTTTAAAGCTATACCGTTGACTTTAACGGAACTTTTATTATAAAGACTGAACTGCATGTCTGCATTCTCCATGCTTTTATATCCGATGTGTTTCAATTTACTGAACTGTTTTTTTAATTTTATTTTTTTGGACAAATTAAAAGAAAACTTCTTCTTATTTCTTTCGTCGTTATTCCCACTATCACCTACCCCATAAGAGTCACTTTGTAAATCTTCCTCGCCAATTATACTACTAACGCTATTTCTTGTTTTTTTCGTCCATGCGTTAATAAAGTAGCCCAATTTCATAAAACTGGTATATATTGTTGGATTATGAGTTTGGTAAATAATTTCAACTTGTAGTGTTTCATCCATATTATTGTTACAAAGAATATCAGAGTTTAATTTGATATTCCATCTTTTTTTAGAGGAAAGAGATTCGAAAGTATTTATTCTTTCATACTCGTCCCTAGAGTTTTTTCTTGAAAAGGACAATTTTACTTTACTTTTTAATTGACTTTCCATTTCGACAGGTAGATCTATATACACGGACAAGTTCATAAAGTATGTGTGTGCATTTTTCGTGAGTGTCTCAATAATAATTGCACCCACGTTTAGTTCACTAATCAAATCATTTTCCAAGAGATTTAATGCTTTTGGTACATCATCACGCTCGTATATTACATCGCCCATTTTAAATGCGTATTTTCCGATTTTAACATTCTTGGTATAATCACCATAATGCATTATTATTTGACATTCTTGTATTTTATTAAAAATATATTTGTAATCAATCCTTTTATTGAAATTTATCTGAGAAGCTTGGGGCGTCAATTCGGAAGACATAATGTATTCCCATTTGACTTTTTCAAAGTTCAGTTGATAAAATGAGAAAAAGATTTTGTACTCACCGTAATTGTCTATTATTGGAGTGTTTATAAATTTTATTATTAGTTCAATGGTATATTCTGAATTTTCAGATATATCTGACATTTTTATATTTAATGTAGGTTATTGAAATTCATACGTAAATATTTATTTTCCTACATTTGTCAAATATTTATTTTTCAAATTATTTACACTTATTTACAATTAAATTGGGTGACTATTCCAGCCAGGTATCCTGCTCCAAATTTGCATATATGTTTGAATTTTTTAGAAAGTAGAAAAATATTCTCAACCTTAGACCTTACTAATGGTGATTGACAAATACCATTGCATCGTTCGGACAGATGGAAAATAGCATTGACAACGCATTTTGATAATAACGATTTCCAATTCCGATTATTTGATATCGTCGCATCATTAGTTAACATCAATTTTCTACTATAACAACTTCCATTGTAGACGAGTGACACCAGAGTTGCTAGAAAGTGTGTAATGTGCAATGATAAAAAATTACATGATTTCACAGAAATTTAAAAAGTTTATTTTGTGTAAAATGTGCTAAACTAAAGCGACCAGAATAAAATGTAACAATTTGTACTATTTATTATTCAAAATATATCTTAAGTTTAAATGTACAAAATTTGATCTTTTTTAAATTTATATAATGAATATGAGCAGAAAGTTAAATTTTTCTATGTGGCTGGATCAAAATGACCTGGAAAACGGAATGATAAAATTATTTGTTTTCGTTGTAAAAATCTATACCCTATACACAAGGGAACACTAAAACGACATGTTTTGACAGGCTTACATTCTAATGCAGTAAATGTGTTACCTGTTTTAGATACCAATCAAACATCCAGTATTGTAAAAACTTTAAAAATTGAAATATGTATGGCTATTTATTCCGCTTGTCACACCTCAATCCTTTTAATCGAACATCTTACAAAAATACTTAATGAATTTAAAATATCAAATAAACCTGTAAGATTAGGACCTACAAAGTATTTGCAATTGATAAAAAATGTGATTGCTTTTGTTTTCTCAAAAAAAATTTTTTTTTTATAAATTGTCACATTAAAAAATCAACCATTCTCCCTTATTGTCAATGAATCAACGGATATTTCATAGTGATTGTGATTTCCCGGGAAATAACAAAAGTCGAGAACCGGGAAATTTAATTTTTAATTTCCCGGTTTTAATTAATTTTGATAAAAAATTTTAGAAACAAAAAGAAATATAATTAATTAAATAATACGAATCTAGATTGAAATTTACAAATTTACAGTTCGCGACAGCTTAGAGTAGTGATTCTCAAACTTGGATCTGCGGACCCCCGGGGGTCCGCAAGTTTAAATAAAATTTTGAATTATAAAAAATAAATTGATTTTTTAAATAATTTGTTGTTATAAATTTAAACAATTAAAAATACAAATCGAATTAATTTCACATATAATAATCAAAATAACGTCATTTTTTCGTTATTGAAAATTTATGTCATACCATTCAATTTCTCTATTATACGAGCTATGCTGTGTTTGAAATCCTAATTTAACCTCAATTTAGAACATAGACTTTAATGATTCTGAGGACTTTACTGACACCAGTGTAACGTTATAATGGTATCATTATGCTTATTCTCTATTTAAATTATCGATTCAGATTACTCAATATCTTAAAAATATATTTTCTGTAAAATAAAGGATTTTATAACATAATTTTTCAGACATTACAATATATTTTTATAAAAATTTTCATTCCTAATAAACAAAAATAAAATTTAAAATTTCAATACTTTCGATTGACTTGGATATCGAAACATGGGTGAAAACAATTGAGTTATGGTCGAATTCCAAGGACGGATCTCAAAAATAAAAGGTGATGTTAATTATTTTTAGTTTACATACTAATCATAGGAAACTTATTCTGGAGGAAGATAAAATTCCTGACAATGTCCATGATTTATTGAAATTGGTTAAACAAAATAATGGTATAGCAGACCTTTCTATCAGTGAAGCAATGAATCAATTATCAAATTTAATGTACATTTCTCCACCAAGAGTATTTATTTCTAAAGTTAAAAAATTGGCACGAATTTTTTGTGAAAATTTAGAATCTAGAACTACAGTAAAAGAAGTTTTTAAGAAGGTTTCGGATTTCTTTGAAGCATATTCATTTTTATGGGAATATTTGTGTGGTATTTGTACAGATGGAACACCCTCAATGGTAGGATGTCGATCGGGATTTCAAACTCTTGTGAAAGAAAAATATCCAAATGTGATTGGTACTCATTGTACCATACATAGACATGCCTTGGTTTCCAA
>LWCA01000391.1:0-29259 GCA_001642005.1 Intoshia linei | reverse complement strand
TAGTGTTTATTAAATGAAATAGTAAATTATAGATAAATTGATATTTTTATTATCGTCATATAAAAATTTATTTACTTTACAAAATTAATCTACCATTTAATGCTACCAACAAGATCCAAAGACAATATATGGTTAATTGGGTATGTTATGAAAGATTTTGCTTGCTATAATTTTCCGACAATGAGAAATGTATTGAAAGTTATGGATGTGTGGAGTATTAGTACCATTCCGATTAAACATAAAAACCATATTATAAATAAGTTAAAGAAATACTGCCAACTCTATAGCCTATTAAACAAAAATAAAAATAGACGATCCAATTCTCAAATACTCCGTGAAGAAAATTTTATTACTCTTATGGATAAATTATTCGATATATCAAACACAAATGCAGAATTAATTTGTTCTCATGCTGAAGATATGTGTTTTCTGCGTGATCAGAGGAATGAAAGAAATATGACTTTTGGTAAGCTGGATAATGACCATAATCGTAAATATAAAAGAAAAATGGAACGTGAGGAGGCAGAATTGCAACGGAAATTGACAGAGAAACAGATTTATAATATCACAATTACAACAATCTAAAATTAATGGTATTGAGTGTGATAACAATTGTGTGGATTCAATTCAAAATGATGTAAACTTGAATCAAGCACATCATGGTGGGCAGGTATCAAAACTGTATTGTCAGGATATTGCAAAGGCTTGTATAAAAACACACACTTCGTCACGGAAAATGCAAACCATTTTAAAAACTGTCACCAATTATGCAGTTCCTTCAAGAACAAGCTGTATTAATGCATTAAACGAAGAAATTGGACGTGGCAGTGATAAATTTCAGATATTCAGGATTAAGCTCATCATATGTGATACCACTGCAACAAATACCGGACGCATCAATGGAGTTGTTGCACAAATGCAGAGACTAAACGGTAATATAGAATATGAAGGCTGTAGGTTTCATGTCCTAGATTTGATTTTGAAGCATGTTTTAAATCAGATATTTGGATGTGGAACTGTATCTTTAAATATTCATTATCCTTTTGTTAACGAGATTCGCGATAATTATTCGTCCCTATACAGCAATTATATTGGGACAATTGATATTGAATACGAAAATACTCTAAGTGGACAGTGGAGAAATGATTATAAGGAATTATATGTGATATAATTGGTGAACTGTTATAAAACATTTAGAAAATATACTTCCGATCCAAAAATGAATTTCGAGAAACCATGCAATATATCGAATGCTAGATGAAATTCTAGAAGCATTTACTACCTCAAAGCTATCATTCTAAATTTGGATAGGACAGAAATTATGATCGAAGCGTGTAATTTTATATCATATGTATGGAGCAATTGTTGGTTTACATGTCGTGATCAGAAAATAGCTTTTTGGGAACCTCTTGAATATTGTTTAGGACCTGTAATATCACCTAAATTCTCTAAAGCGTATTGTTGCCTAATGAAACATTGGAATAAAACTATAAAGTTTGTGGATATATCTTTTACCAATGAGATATGCGAAAGATCTCTTGCATTGATGGATAACGTTGTCCCGACATGCAAAAACTTCAAAAATTTAGAAAATAGAGTTTTGACTAAATTTAATAATTATGTATAAAAAATTCACAATAAAAATATCACAATTTTATTTAAAATTCATTGTTAATTAATTAAACATTCAAAACTATTAATTGAACCTTATTTGGCTTTCCTAGAATTAATTTGATTATATAAGTAAGTAATACTCTTAATATTCATATTTAAATAATAATTTGATATTCTGTGCCCTTGAGCACCCTTATAAACTTTTTGAATTTTGTTAAGATTTTGGATTTTATGTCTGCTAATCAAAACGAAAACTTTTGGATCTTGTCCTATCAGAAATTCATAAATATTGAAATTATGTCCACCCTAGTGGACAATTCATAAGCTATGATTACTATATTATAAAAAGTACATCTAATTTTTAATTATTATACAAATGAATTAAAAATTAGTTTATAAAATATCCTGTTAACGAGGCAATAAACTATTGTAATGTAATTTTAATTTTCAATGAATAATTTTAATTTATTAGAATTGGCCGAATTTTACAAATACAGGGTGAATACACATATTAAAAAATATATATTTTATATTAGAAATTTACTTTGACTACAATTTTCAAATTTTTTGTTGATCTTAATACGGTAATTTATTTTGGCTTGTATTTATAGCGTCAGTATTTTAATCAGTAAAGTGTCAGTATAAATAATCTATTGTCAGTATTTAAATTGGAAGGGCAGTGAAAAAAATATATTGTCAGTATATCCTTGACTACAGTATATACTGACAATTTTTGTCGAAAATATTGAAAATTTTTTATTAAAATACTGACAGTTTCGGTAATTAAATTAAATACTGACAAATAAAATACTTACCATTTATTTTATATATATAATTCATTTCGAAATTGTGGACGAATGAATGAATTTTAATTTAAATTTAGAGAGTTTGTAATCTGGATACAATAAAATACAAAATATTACACCTTTATGTAATATATTAATTATTATACATACATGTATAGTATACAATGCATTGTATACATATATATAAATATTATTCATAATACAGGCAAATTCCGTTAAAATTTAACTTAAAATGACATTAGCATCATAATTATGTTAAAGATTTTTCGGTTCAAATTAAAAGATTCAGATATGTAAAAATTTTATTTTCTTCTTGATTAATGATCATATATAATAATGGTTGATTATTAATTATATGAAATGCAAATATAGGTTAAGTGGAATGAAAATTGAAATAATTTCATTTTTTCAGTTTTAATGCAGTGGTTCCCGGTTGAAATAGTGTACGGGCCCCATTTTCAACATGTTTATTTTTTTGACCCAAAGGAAATATGAAATATAAAACATTGATGAAAAAATTAAAAGTTTTTCATCATAGGATTTAATAAAAGCGTGTTTTTCAAAAAAATATTGGAAAAGATGATTTTTTTATCGAGGGTTGGCAAAGGTTCATTTTTGATTTTGGGGTTTGGATTAGAAAGTTGTTGCTCATAAAATTTAGTAAAATCGGATTTTTCAAAATAATATTGGAAAAAGAGGATACTTCCCTAAAACGTTAGAAATATTGGAGTTAAAATAAGAGGTTTTTCTGATGAAATTGGGTAAAATCGTGTTTTTCAAAAAAATATTAGAAAAAGGGTAATTGTCCCTTAAGGTTTGGTAAAATTAGATTTTTTATTTTGGGGTTTAAGTGAATTTTTTTCACAAAGTATAAAAAAATCAAATTTTAAAAAAAATATCGATAAAAGTCAATTTTTCCCTAGGGCTTTGAAATGGTTTTTTTTAAATAATAATGTGGCGGTCGTTTAGGCTTTTGCATAATCAACACCTAGAAATTCTGTAATAAATATTAAAAATAAACAAAAGTTGATCAAAACTTTTATATATTTATTTGAATCTCACAGACTCGCAGGCATATCATTTTGAACCCAATCGATAACTAGTTTTAATGTATACATTATTCTAATTTTGAATTTAACTTTAATCTCTTTGAACCTCTTTAATAAACGAATCAAACACATTTTGTTAATTGATTAATTAATTTGGGTACTGTAAAAAACATTTAGACCTAGATGAGAATAAAATATTTTTTAAACTCATAATTTAAAATATTTAGTGTACAAAGTATAACGCTGACGTGCACCGTGCAACGAAAAAATATTTGCATAAAGGTACCAAACATCAAATTGTACTAAACATAAACTATTTTAGTGGAAACATTATACAAAAACTACTAAAATTTTTAAATTAATAAACTTAATTTGTACATTTTAATGGTAATACATTTAATCCATATAAAGAGATTCGTCAATTGGAATTCCGGTTTCATCACAGCCAATTTCTGTGTCATCGATTCTATCACTAGAAAAAAAATCTTTACCTATAAATATATTACTGAATGTAAATATAATAAAATAACCTGTCATATTATTAGGGTAGACATCTAATTTAGTAAAATCGGGAACATTCTCTTCATATAACGTTTGATCAAAACTATTTGACCACTCCTCAAATGCTTCTTTAGTTATTAATATGGAAGCCTATTATATATTTTAAAAAATATTGTAAAAAACCAACCGGTATAGATTCCTCACTTTCCGTCTCAGAAATATAATTAATACATTCACTATCCACAAAATCAGCCAAAATTTCATTGTATTGATTTATTAATTGAAATAACTGAATGTCATCTGCAGAATTCTAATAAATCATAATTATAATAAATTTACAACAATTCAACTAATTTATCCATTCAACAAAAAACAATTACTAAATTGTAAAATAAAATTGTAATTTTTTGTAATACACTAAGCGGGACCAAGGCATATTTGTTTTAAAAAATATTAAACTTTTAAAATACAGTGAAGCCTACAGCATTCGCCAAAATTGGAAATTTAGAAATTTTTGAGAATAAAAACCAGTTTCTTGTAAACTGCTAATTTAGTATACATCACCAGTGCCGTATCCAACACGTCTTCGGGAGGGATCACGAAATTTTGGGAAAAAGGGGGGCTCATTTTTCTAAATGGACTATTAAAAAATATATTATTGAATATCATAACTATTTTGTTACTAAATGGAAAATATCAAGTCAAAAGCCTTGGATCGGTGGTTAGGAATATATGACACTACGCATCGGTTAGAAAAAATTGAAGGCTATTTTTCATTTTCGAGTGGCCTCGAGGTTGGTAGGTTTGGCTCTGTATATCACCATACTAATAAAATTTTCTCCTGAAAACGGCATTTTATCTACATTTCGTCAGTTCGTAGTTCGCCATATATTTACATTCTTTCCATGTAAGTGTATACATTTTATCCTATTCACAAATCTTAAATTTTGTTGAAAAATTTTATTTTATTAACCCCTGTTAATAAAATAAGGTGAACCAAAAAATAAAAATATTTATTTGATTTATTTCGAAATTTTGAAAATTGTTGGCTAATACTTCACTATATACTTACATATTATTATATTACTACATACTTCACAAGGCTTCACTGTATGTAATATTTCTATCAGGCTTGAATTTAATGTTGATTATGAATTAACATTAATCTATCAATGTAAGTTAATTATCATCACCGTATGATTAGCTAAAGATTTGTCAACATGTTTTTGAAGAACGGATAACTGTACATCTGAACCTGATACAGATTCGATTGTAAATTTTGGTACTTGTTTAGGGTAATTTAAAGGTATTTTTACTGAAACTACAGATACAAGAGTCATTCCTTTTAAAATAAATGTTAGTTCAAATGTATTAAAATATACCTGAATTTGAACATACAGCTATTTTAATTTTAAAAGAACACGGAATTTGTTCATCCACGTCTACATAATAATATTAGTACAATTTACTCGATTAATAACCAAATAATTCGTCGTTATAAATCAAAGATAGTGTTTCGATTTCTTCTTTCAAATCTGCATTATTATCCATAAACTTTATTTTTTATTTTGAATATTTTATCGTTACCTTAAATATGTATAATTATGATGATTCATCAAATTCTAATGCGAAAATTGACAATGAAAAATTATTAGAACAAGCTAAACGGGAAATAGCCATACTTAATGCCCAAGATCTTATTAAGGTTATACTTTCAGTTTTTAAAATATTTAATATAGCTTTAGAAAATATCTGATAAATGTTTCACTCAATGCATTACCAAACCATCTCAATCTGTAGATAGCTACCAAATGGTAATTTATATACATTAAAATTAAATTTTAATTTAAAACGTATTTAAATTTTTAAATTATTTTCATAAAATTATTGCTTCATGTTTCCGAAAATTTTTTATGAATTTACCAAATTTTAAGCACCCTTCCATCAATTTTATTAATTTTTAAAATTCTCGTTTTTAACTTAAAATTTAAATTCAATTTCAATAGTTCAATATTTGATTTTTTCAAAAAATGTATTGGGAAATGAGGAAAATTTGTTTTATTTATATTATTTTTTTAGAAATGTTTAAACAACTGCGTTGATCGGTACAATGAAGTATTCGACAAGGTTGGTCATTTATTTACAAACCGAATAAAAAATGAACAATATTCATAAAATATAATTAAACGTTAATTTATTATTTATTTCAAGGTTAAATTACGTTCAATGTTATAATAAAATTTTTTAGGCAATCATTTTATTTTTTAATTATTGTCCGGAACTTTATGATAAAACGTATAATTTATACGATTTACATATAAATTTTCACATTTACTAACAATTTGATCTATAAAGGTTTTTTATTGTTTTTTTGTTGACGACCATAAAACATTGAAAGTTCTATGCAACGTTAATAACAATCAACTAAACTATGCAAAATATTTCCTATTAAAGTTTTTTTTCGAATTTAACCAATAAAAATGGCATCGACATCAATATCCGCTAATAACCCATCGCGTAACTGTCACAAGTCAGTATTAGATTATCAACGATCTAAAAATCGAAAATTTAAAGAAATTTATGAATTACAAGAAGAAAAATTGAAACGATATGGAAATATAATGTACGATCGTCGAATTGTGCGTGGAAATACCTATGGCCAAAATATTTTACCAATTGATGCACAAATCGACCCAATAGAATTACAAAGAAAAAATGCTGCGGCGCGACGTGCACTGACTAGAAAACGAGCGCGAGAACAACTCAGAAAACGTACACCTGAACCTGTTGAAGGTAGAGAAAATATGGAAGTTCAAACGGAATTATACTTGGAAGAAATAAGTGATAAAACTGAAGAAGTTGACACGTTTTGTCAAACAGATGCTTTTCTTGATAGACCTCCATCTCCTTGTTATGTTCCTGCCAAGATAGGTGAAGATCGATCTACTCAAATTTGGCCAAATGAGCTTTTCGATTTTGATCTAGAAGTCACTCCAATTTTACAGGTTTTGGTCGGAAAAACTGTCGAACAGAGTCTTTTGGAGGTTATGGAAGAAGAAGAATTGGAAAATCTTCGAATTGAACAACGAAAATTCCAAGTACTTCGAAATGCTGAAATTGTGGAACAACAACGATTGGCTGAACAAGATAGAAGACACCAAGAAGAGAAAAAACGTAGAATCGAACAACAACAACATGTTATTGAAATGGAAAAAGAAAACATAGAAAAAATCAATTCTGGTAATTATATAAGACTTTTCTTACTGTTTGGTAGTCACAACGTCAATTTTCCTGTTTTCATTAACAAATTTATGGGTCTCGTTGACATTTTCATATACTTTACCCATTGCTACTTTACTGTTAATGCTTTCCGAAAAAGTTTAGATCAGTGGTTGTCAATCGTTGTGGAATCGTTCTGTTGGGTAGTTTTTTTGACTTTGGAGTGATTTTTCTGAAATATTTCATAAATAAAAATGAGTGCAAAATTTTTGTCATGATGACTAATTTTATTCTATCATAAAAGCCATTTATTACTCACCATTTTAAAAAAGTCAAAATGATTTTTCAATTTTTCACTACAAAAATGTTACTAAATAAAATTCTAGCTGTGGTTTGTAAGAACTATATTAAAATATGAAATAAATAATAAATAAATAAAATAAAATATTACTATAAAAATATGATTATATTATAATATTTAAAATTTACCATTTCAAAAATTCCACCACTAATAAAATTTAATCAAAAATACCATTTCAAGCTCTCATGGAAAAATTGACTTACATTCATATTTTTTTCAAAAATCCGATTTTACGAAATCTTATGAAAAAAATCTACTTCATCAAACCACAAATAAAAAATCTTATTTTCCAGACCTTAATGGAAAAATATCCTTTTTCCAATACTTTTTTTAAAAACCTCTTGTTTCAACCACAAATTACTAACGCTTAAGGGAATTATCCTTTTTTTCCAATATTATTTTGAAAAATATGAGTTGTTACGAACTGGAACGCTATCGTCAAGATTGTTAAAATTAAAGGGACCCTTATGACCGTTCAACTTATGTAAACACAAAATTAAAGAAATTTCTCTACTGCTTTTAATTTCGTTACAAAACGTAGAACGCGTTTAAAGACGTTTAAAATTTGTAAATTTCAATCTAAGATTCGTGTTATTTCATTAATTAAATTTCTTTTTGTTTCTAAAATTAATTAAGGTCTCTAAAATTTTTTATTCTTCCCGGGAAATTAAAAATTAAATTTCCCGATTCTCGATTATTGTCATTTCTCGGGAAATCACAATCACTACTTAAAATATAATAACAATGTGTAAATAAGGATTAAAGTTCAAATCTTAAAAAAAGTCAAGGGTTTTCCTAAAAGAAACTTTTTTTAATAGTTTTGGGATAAAATTTTAACGCATTTATTAACGAATGAAGGTGCTTAATGTAACCAAATTATATAACTTTTTGACGAATAAATTTAATTTTATTTATGTTTTAACAAATATTCAGCAGAATGCATTTCTTCATATTTCATACTCAATGAAGTACATTTCATGATGGAGTAATTTTTTCTCTTTTGTATAAGAAACATTATAAATTAAACAAAAATTGGCAAATTTGACGTGTCAACTTTATATAAGAAATATCTGTAATTGTAACTGTTTAATGGAAATAATTTATTTAATAATTATCTCTTTAATCACTCGATAATTTTTTTATCTTTTTCGCTGATGTGGAGATTTAATCTTATATATTATTAAAATATGGTTTATAACCAAAATTTTTTTGTGTTGTGCAGTGTAATTATCTAATTATAATTGGATAATTTTTAGTATATTTTGCAAAGTCATATTTGATGGATTTAATTCCTGTCGTATTCAGTACACTACAAGATCAGGGATATTTTTACGATCCTATTGAACGAGACATTGAAACGGTTTTTTTAATTTTTTTAATTTTGTAATTGTTTAATTTAGAATTTTATACCTTGGTTAATTCAAGAATCAAATATACAACAGAAACGTTATAAAATTGGATCATTAATGCTTGACCACCTAATTAAAACTGTTGTTAAATGTAAACATATGAATAAATAAATATTTAATGTTTATTATTATTATTTTATTAATCATTATCTGATGAGTATGATAATAATTTTATAGTAAACAGTTTATATGGGCTAATGAAAAAATTGAAAAATTTTTCAACTGGTCATCTTATTTGAATCTTAAAGCGATACATCGTACATAATAAACAAATATATAAATTAATTAATTTTTTATTATTCTGCATTCCTATCAGTTAATAATTCTGACAATAATTTTGACATATTTTCCAATTCTACAGATAAATCATCGATTTGTTTTTCTTTCTCCTGAATAATTTGACATAACTAAATTATTATAAATTTATATATACTTAAAATATACTGCATCGTTTTCATCATTAAGTGAATCTACTATGTGATGATGATCACTCATCTAAAATTCTATTATAAATTATTTAATATTGATAATTATCAATTATGAACAATTTTTAATATAAAATGTATACGGAAATGACTTTGGATGAGTTGGTATTTAGTAAATTAGATGAAAGAGATTGACAATCTGTCAATTCCTAAGTGAAATTATAAAATGAAACATTATAAAACCGATTGTAACCACGTCGGAACAGAATCTTGATCAATGCTTGATTCCTTGCTTGAATTTGAAGTATCCCCTTTAAGTTGACCAATTTTGTTGAATCCTATTAATGCATATAAAATTTATAATGTACTTAACCTTCACTAACAGAAAACGTATCTAGAGTATTGGCAGACACAATTTGTTTTTTATATAAAATTCTCTCTATATCAAATTAAACTAAAACTTGATACACATTACCAGCAATGATAATACTGTACCAATCACTAGATGACATGGATGTAACATAATGTAGAGATCCGATAATTGGATGTGGAGTACAATATGTTACTTTTTTTGTGTGACCTGTTCCTAAACGGCCATTTTTTGCTAGGCCCCAACTGAATATTTTATCGTCTGTATGATATAATTATAATTATTATTAACACAATTTAAATTTAAAATATAAAAATATTAAATACCCCATGTGGTTGCAACAGTAAAAAAATCTCCACAAGAAATTTTTCTTATTCTTTCCGACAAAAATGGACCTGTTATCCTCTGCAATGTGTCAAATTCGGTGTAATTGGAAAGTCCCAATTGTCCATATTTATTATTACCAAACATTATTATTTTGCCATACACTAATAATTAATTTACTAGTTGTAAAATTAATATTGAATTCATTACCATCTACAACAGCTGTATGATGTTTTCCTGAAGCAATCGTTTCAATGCGATATTGGAGCAATGACCGGACCAATGTGAATTTCTTTACATAGGGAATGTCGTAACCAATCTAAATTATAGAAATCATTGTGTGGCGATTTCAATGATCATTACACATTTAACGCACAGTCAGTTACAATATATTACAATAAGACGACCATGTTTACCCAGTATTGATGGTAAACTCGACCAAATGTAATATAAACTTTTGATTACATGGGTATTATAATTACAATAGATTTTTCGCATAATTCACGAGTAATAGCGTTCAATCCCAGCATGTTGTATTCATTCAAACCTGTTGCCAAAACTTTACCATTGCATGTTAATATAAATGTATGATTATATCCGGAAACAATATCTTTAATTTTGTGGTTTATATTTAATTGTATCTAAATTTAATGATACAATGTAAATAAAGGTTTATCCAATACAAACCTTTAACCCAAATTATAATATTCGTTTTTTAATTCATAATTATTACATTACTCACAACATTATGATGATTATCAAGGATATAAAAATACAATGTAAATGTAAATTTTTTTAAATTCTAGGGCTGATTTTATTTTTAAAAAAAGGGTAAATTGGATTTTTGAACATCAATTATTCCATTTCCGAACATAAAATTTCCGATAAAACATGACTCCCGAAAAACTCTATTAGATATTGAATTTTTTTAATTAAATGGTACATACATTCAATTTTATGTAAGTAAAGGATTACGATTTAAATTAAAAAATTTTAGTGATAAATAGCGTATATTCAGTTGAGCGACACTCATTTGACAGATGTATTGTTAGAGCGACATAATCATTGATTTTGCTTATTAATATTAGTATTTGATTTTTGGATCAAATTTGTGTGGGTGCCTTTGAAAAAAAATTTTGAAGATAATTTTGGTCTAAGATTCGCTAGTGTTTTTAAGGGAACGCTTTTTTTAATTTTTTTTAAAATATTTTAAAAATAATTTCGGGTCCAAAATTTGATAGGGTTTTTAAGGATTTTTTTGAACAAAATTTTTGAAGATTTTGAAGATAATTTTAATCCCAAGATTTGGTAGGGGTTTAAGGAAAAAATTTTAAATATTTTAAAGATAATTTTTAGACCAAAAAATTTTGTAGGTTTTTTAAGGGATCTTTAAAATCTTTAAAAATTAGGTGAAAATTAAAAAACATTTGTGTAAAAAACTGTACTAAATTTTTGACCTAAAATTATCTTCAAAATCTTTAAAAATTTTGTGAAAAAAAATCCCTTAAAATTTTTCTCTAAAGAAACCCACAAAAATTTTTTGAAAAAGTAAATAATATGATAAATTAGTAAGATCGATGATTATGTCGCTGTAGAATGCTCCAACAATACATTGCTCACACTTATGTGGCTTAAATGAATGAAACGACAAAAGAAACATTTATTTAAAAAATTTTTAAACCCTAAATATTAATCAAATACCTTAGTAGGTGAAATTTCATTGCTTTCACTATTAGTTCCCAAACGACCTATTTTTAATTACTATATATATAAATACAAAATGTTATTATACCATATTCGCCACATCCCCAAATATATAATGTATCATCTTTTGTTATTGCTGCAGCATGATTAAATCCTGCAGATATTCTGTTTACTGAAGTATTAAATTTTTTTATTTGAAAAGGTTTATAGGTTTTGACTAATTCTGCATTTGATTTTCCCTGACCCAAACATCCATAATAGTTTGAACCACAACTATATACATTTCCATTTTCTATGCAATTATAGTAATTCAAAAAATTATGAAAATAAAGTAAAAATAATCAATTCAGTATTTATTATAAATTATAATATAGGAGGTTGTTGGTTGAGTTGGTTGAGAATCCCAATTTTTTTAACTCTAACTTTCGGAAACCTGCTGTACAGAATTTGTAATAGTAAATTGTAGCATTTTGATGTAAAATTTTATTATTGAGTATATTTTTGTGGTTGAATTAAAAAAGTCTGCTTCGGTACAGCTAAGTATTGTTTATATCAAGTACATAACTGTCAAGTTAGTCATATTATAAAATTAAAATGTCATTATTGACTGTGTTTCTATATGAACACATTTCTGCGCGTAGTATAGTCTCTTGTCATCTCATATTTTAAATAATTTGAATAAATATTAAATTGAATATTTGCAAATTGGGATCGTCACATTGTTTAGTCATAGAAAAATTTTTATAATGGTCAAATAAAATATAAAAATAGTATATTGAAAAAACCTGTCAATATAATCATGAAATCCTCTCCAATTTTTACATCCTTTACAGAAATTTCATTAAAATACTCGACTCTTTTTGGAATTTTACTTATAATTTTATTGGGATGACCTAATTGAGGAACATCTGTTTGATTATTTTTACACGGCTAAATTTGATATTGTTATTGTTAATTTATTTATAATAACCCATGTGTACAATTCTTTTTCTATTGTAATTACAGCAAAACTATTTGTACCTGTGCAAACCTAGCAGATGAAATATAAAGTTTAATTAACTTGAAATTAAATAAAAAATTTAAAAAACTGTTAAAATTAACCTTTGAAGCAGATTTTTCATTTAGAAAAAATTCTTCAATCATGGGATCCCATTTTCCTCCACCCCACGATAAAACCTACATTTAATGTAATTATATATATCTAAGACATATATGTCTACTCAGGAGTCTCGACCCGGGGTTCTTAACTTTTTTTATAATCGCCCCCTAAAGCCATTATTAATTATAAATACATTGACTAATATTGTTTGATATTTAATCGTTACTTATATAAAACTCTTTGAATGAGTGTCTGTGTGTTATGTAACTAAGAGTTTTAGAATTTTAAAAATTATTTATTTATATATTTTAATGTTTTGAAAATGAGAATTTGAAATGTATAAATTGCGTAGCAATGAAAAAAATTCCGAAGGAATGAATTATATAGATTTTCACCCATATGTCTTTATTGGAAATGTGTAGACATACAATGCACATTTCTTTTGAAATTATAGGATCAAAATTTACATTTTTAATTTTTAATTTTAATTGAAATATTTGAAAAATATTGGTTGATAATATATTAAACATTATTTGTGACCATGAATGGTTGATTTCTGGGGTTGAAATTTTGTATTTATATCAACTGGAATAAGCTGTATCAGAATAATGTTTTTTTTAATTTTCGAACCGTTAATTATTTGACAGTTTTTGTTTTAATAAAATATTTTGGAAAAAAAATAAATGAATATAAAATGGTTTTTTGACTGGAAGTCGTGACTTATTCGGATGGAACTTTTTTGTGTGTGTTAACAGGATACAAGATATAACCTGTAAATTTTTTAAAATTCTAGGGCTGTTTTTATTAAAAAAAGAAGGGTAATTTGGGGTTTTTGCCGTGAAGATATATTTTTTTTTAAATTTAAATATATGATAATGTTTATGATGATAAAATCTGCATTAGCGTATATATTTTTTTAAATTCTCCAACTCGTTTAATTTTTAAAAAGAGGAACAACTAAAGTTTTTGACCCGTAAGATGTAAAATTGGGAGGTTGAAATTTTATTTTATTATACGTCCTGAAAAAAACTGTATTTGAAATGTGGGCTTTAAAAAATTATAAGACTGGTAGTTATTTAAATAAAGCGTAACACACACACATACACACACAAACAAAAATAGCGTTGCATATTATAAAAGTTAGATTTACATTTGAAGATTTTGAAGTGAAAATAGGTGGAATTTTACTATGAATTTTTGAGAGAAATATTTGACAATTATAATGATCATTGCTTTTATCAATTATTTTTTGAAACCCTCTAAAGTATATATTTAGATATAAAATATTGAAACATTTAAAATGTTAAAATATAAATATTACAGTGATTTTTTATGGATTATATCGTATTTCAATAGTCCGTCAGCACTTTGACGTAATTTTGAATTCTTAAGATTAGAAATGTTTTATGAATGTCTTATTGTGATTTACCTTTTCGAGTAAGACATGAACAATAGTTTTAAGTTCATTGGAATATATTTTACAATCAATTTTTTCTTGGGTTGTATTAACAATTAAATGAGCTAATTTAAGAGGATTTTTATCGCTGAATGGTAATTTGAATGTCATTAGTTCATAACTAATTTTTAAATTAAAAACTGGATGAAACTACAAATACATTACACAACCTATAGCCCACATATCTGTCATATAATTATATCTAAAAATAAAATATGATATTATTGTATAAATGAATTTATTAAGTAATAGTAGTATACTAGTATAGTTTTATTTTTTAATTTATACTTTGTCACATAATTCAGTGTTAAAAAACAGCATGTAAACAAAATTTTTGATGGCAACCAATACTACAATTTTTTTAATTTCCCATCTTTTTTACTTGACTTATGTATTAATCTAGTGTGTGTTTTACTTTATTGAATCTAACGTTTTTGAAATAATAAAATTTTCTAAAGTGTAATGGTTTAAGTGTTGTGATTTAAGATTTTATTTTAACCTGATAAGTTATTTTAAATAGTATCTGTTATTCAAGAATAAGTTTCAAAAGTTCAGGATCAAAAATGGTTTTTGAAATTCAAAAAAACCCTAAAATATACCACCTTAATGTACAATAATACTAATAAATATTTTATATAAATATTACTTTTTTCCTTGAATTAATTCTGGAGACATGTAATATGGAGTTCCCACGTACTATGATTATAAAATTATAAAGCATATTAATAATTTTCGTTTACCGAATGACAATCAAGTATATTATTCTTTTTTAGCATTTTTGCTATTCCAAAATCTCCTAGTTTTAAAACGTCTTTCTTAGTTAAAAATATATTTAATGTTTTAATATCTCTAAATAAATGAATAAATGTGTACTTATTTTATAATTATTGTATGAATAATTTGAGACTATCGACATTTGGTGTGTCAAGCAATTTGATGAATTTTTTTAAATTTTTAATTATATTATGATATTAATTACACAATAATGTTATTATACTTGACTGAAAATATTAATAATGTAATACATTATTCATTTTTATTTTTCCTAAAAAAATAAATAAAAGGGAAAATACCAATTGGACGGTAGCGTATATAATAAACCTATGTAATATTCCAGCATTGTGTAAATACGATACAGCGGATAATAATTGATACGTATACCAAATGACATGCTATAATATTAATGTTAATGGATCCAAATTTTTTTTTAAAGAAATTTCCTTTATAAGCACATTTTTATGAACATTTTAAACATAAAAACGTATTCTATTTGATTAACCCATTGTTCGGTTTAGATTCACAAAATTTATTTAAAATATTTACAACGCGGATTACATAAATTACATCATACTTAAATTTTCATAAAAAAATGTTAAAAATGTTAAAAACCATTAAATATTCTGTAAAAAATGGTCATACTAATAAACGTATGTAATAATATGTGCATTGTGCAGTAACAATATAATAAACCGTTATAATTTGATTAAAAATATGATAAATGTATTATACTACTTTTAATAATTAATAATATTTATGTTATAAATATAATTCATGTTTATTTACAGTTTCTGAAAAGTGTTCTTTTGAAGATTTAATTTTTTCTTCCAAATTGCCACCTTAAACATAATAAAATACACGGTATCTTTGAATCATTAAATAATAATACCATTAGCATATTCCATTTCAATTAATAAAAATGAATTGTCAAAATAATGATTATAATAAGATATTATATTACAATGCTCTATACTCGACAAAGCATCAATTTCATTTTGACAGTCATTTCTTTCCTTTTGTACCAAAGAGGCAAATTCTATACGTTTCCATACAACAAAACAATTTAGCTAAAAATGTAAATTTAAATTATAATTCTTGACACCTCTGTTCGTTTATATAGAACTTGAAATGCTCTAAATGTTACTGTATAATTTAATACATTTAACATACTCTCCAAATGCACCTTTACCCAAACATCTCACTACTAAAATTATTTATTTTTAATTATACATGTATTTACTGCTATAACTAGCTATGTCCTGAGACGAATTCATTCATGCATTTCAAAAAAAATATAAAATAAAAAAATAAATTGGAACAATAACCAAATACAATTGTTCCATTTCCCTACTTACCTGACAATTACGTTGGCTATAATATCAATATTTATTTAAATGAATCTCAATAATCCGAGCAACAATAATCAAATAAATGGGTAATTCAATTTCATATTTAAGCATACGGGAAGTAAATAAATATCAAGTAATCAATAATAATTATTCGTTTTAAATTGTTTTAGGATTTACTTTATTTAAGTGCCAAAGAAATAAAAAAGTATTTTATTTCATTTTGTCATTTTTATTAATTATTAGAGCGTCCATCCAATTTATGAATATTTATAATGAATTAAATTTGAAAGATATTAAATTTACTAATATTTTCGAAGCGTCTATACCGATTAAAGATTTTACACAAAATTGTCCAGAAATATGCGTAATATTTTAATTAAAATTGCATAATAATTCTTCATAAATTCTTTAGTGACCATATATTTACGTCTTGCGTTTAACTCAATACCTTTCATCTTATAATTTCTAAAAACTAAATTTTTTTAATTAATGCACCAAGGCATGGAAATGCATTGTTTTTAAAATTCTTTACACAAATGTTAATGAAATAAAATATATGAGGAATAACGCATTTAAACATAAATCTTAATAAATCATTTCAATCATTTAAACTGACCATTTCAGTGAAATGGTCTGTACATAGTGAAACAGGCTTGAAAACCACTCCTTTAAAGGATTTGTATTACCAATTTGGTAATAGAGAATAGTAGAATTTTTGTGTAAGATTTTATTTTTTTGGTAGAATTAAAAAAGTCCGCCCGGTTTAGCTAGGTGCTGTTTGTACAAAGTACATAACAGTCAAGCTAGTAGCCAAGTACAAAAGTAGTGAAGTTTAAAATTATTTAGCTAAAAATGTATGTCCATTTATCCGTTCCAGTTTATTTAAAGTTATTTAAGTTTATAGAAAGTAAGATGAGTCGAGTTTTAAAAATTTAAATTTCTAATACAGTGTTTCGAAGAGGCTATAAAGCAAATTTCATTTTAAGAAATTGAGTTCTTTAGGCTCAAAAATTTCTATTATCTTTTTTTTATAAATGATATATTTTTTTTGCTTACACTTTGGCAAAACTTCAGTTTTTACAACCCATCAAGAAAAATTCTAGTTTTGTCACCCCTTAAGGGAAAAATCCAGTTTTATCGACCCAAAAAGGAAAAATACAATGTTACCCACCCTTTAGGCATAACCCAAGTTTTATCAACCCTTCAGAGAAAATTCTAGTTTTACTTACACTTAAGGGAAAAATCCAGTTCTACTAACATTAATTGAAAAGTTCAGTTTTACCAACCCTTAAGGGAAGAATCCAGTTTTACGTACCCTAAAAGGAAAAATCCTATTTTACCCACCCTTTAGCGAAAATTGCAGTTTTACCAACCCTTATTGGAAAAAAACCAGTTCTATCACTATTTGGGGGAAAATCTAGTTATACCAAGCCTAAATAGAGAAATCCAATTCTGCAATATTAAAATAGTAAAAGTGGAATTTTTTCATAAGACTTAATAAATTTTGATTTTTAGTAAAAATGGTTGGATTTAAAAATATTGTTATTTTTTTAGTTTGGAATGTAGTTTAATGTTATACAATGTTTATTAATATTACATGTTTAAATGGAAGGATATCACAATCCATATGAGTTAATTGGTGTAGATTTTGCCATCGACTGTCAAATATTAAATCTTTCAAATTGGAAAGTACAGCCAACCAAATTGATTTTCAAAAATATACATAAATCGCAAAATTTAAAAATTAAATGATCCAATAATGTACATTCTTTTCTTTTTATATTAAAGTCACTCTCGGTACCCATTAATAATAATACTATAATATTATGGGTTTAAATAATTGGTAAAATTAATTATATAAAAGATATTTCTAGGTGAATCCATTTAGACACCGTTTGTGTCAGCTATTCCATAAGCAAACTAGCATGATGAAATTTGAAGACTATTTAGACATACTCTCCATTTTTTCTAATGAAAGTCCTACAGAAATAAAAATCTATTACGTCTTCAAATTATACGGTAATTTCATTTTTACTCTTAAATAATGTAAAATTTAAATTATAGACTTTGATGAAGATAGCGCAATTGGTTGCGAAGATTTGTTGAGTGTTATTCATATGATGATGGGTACAGAAGACACTAAACAGTTTGATAAAAATAAATTAATAAACAAGGTATGTTTTGAGTAGTATTGTAAGTCAATTTGTTATAAAATACGCAACAAAAAAAATAGATAGTGATAGAATTCAAGATTTTTAAAAAATAATAAAACCAATTTTGTAGGAACTTGTAATAACTAATAATTTTAGTATATATCACTACATAAATAAAAATAAACTACAGTTGAATACCAAAAAAGTTATAACATACAATGTATATGCAATTCTCTACTTGGTCGTATATTTTATCTTTTCTCATTATCTCGATACCTTTTTTCTAATTTTTTTGAAAAGTATGTTTTATTAATAGGGACAAAGACTAAAATTATGTTTTGAGCGAATAGCGATGGCTCCATTGTATCCATACATTTCAAATTATTATTTTCTAAGCTTCCCTTTTAGTATCGTTTTTAAAAGTTTTAAAGTATAAATATTTCAGCTTTTCAAAGAAGCCGACATTGACGAAAATGGCACAATTTCATACACAGAATTTCAAAATATTGTTATGAAAATGTCAAACTTTACAAAGTAATACATTATATTTATTAACATGACCATCTTTTAGTATATTTACAATAAATATTTGAAATAATGTACCATTTTACAAAAAATTCAACGTACATTGTGTATTGTTTTCTATATAATAAATTTTTTAAATAATTTGTATTTAAATAGTATAAAATATTAGACACATGCATTGGAAATTGATTAAAATTGTCTACATTGTAGTTAAATTTGACGAAAAAGAATAACAAATTGTGAGTTGTAAATATATTTTTAATTAAAAAAATTAGAATCCAGGAGTAATAAGGTTGTTGAAAAGTAAATGTTTAGCTTTAGCTGAATCGTCAGAATTTTTAAGAAACAGAAATATTGTTGTACCAACAGTTTCATGCAATAATTCACAATTAAATTGGCACGTTACTTTATATGAAGAATCGTTAAAAGCAAAATCAACAGAAGTTTCATCCCAATTTATACCCCAATTTCTAAAATTAATAAATACTTATTAACTACTTAAGTTACTGTAATTTATATAAATAATCGGTACGGAAGACAACATTTGTTTTAATATCAATAAGCATAATTCTATTTGGAGCAAATACCATATAACACTATATATTAAAATATATTATAATTGTAATTATTGACTACTTCTTTGTGTTTTGATATTCCAATCTAATTGAATATTTATAATTATAAAAAAATATACTTACATCTACAACAACATTAAAGTAGATCAGTCCCACAGTTTTTATTTGCTGCCATACTAAAAAAGTAAACCATGAAAATGACTAAATATTAAATATAATATTACTTTTTATAAACATTAATTTAGATTCTTGAACATTCATATGTTTCAATCCATTATATGCTGTTCGAACATGATTGTTAAACTAAGATTTATGTATTTATTAATATATTTTAAAGTTAAAATTTTAAAATTACCTTTTTAAGTTTTTTAAATTTCAAGGGTATAAAATTCTAATAAAATTTAAAAAATGTAAATATTAATAATACGTTTATATTATGTTTAATTTGTTTATCACCATCACTATTTTTAGATTGACTTAGTAATGCATGCATGGTTTTAATATAATTAACTTCGGAATGGAAATTAGTGTTTTTTAGCGTTCTGCCAAATGTAGTGAATGTTAAAGCCGTCAACCATGATGCATATTGATCCAACTAAATTTTTATCAATACTAAATAAAAAAAATATACCTACTTCTTTGAATTTAATGCAAATCAATTCAAAATTTATTGTATCAGCGAAAACCTTAATATTTATAGAAAAATCTTTAAATTTTCCTTCAATTTCAGCGGCTAAATTGTTTATTATAAATATGCAAAATTATTTAATGCAACTTAAATATATGATCAGTTATCACTAAACACCTAAATTAAAATTTAAATTACATTTTAAATCCAATTCCAGCAATAATACACCATCTTTAGGGTTCATTATAGACAATATGGTTTTGTGTAATAAAAATTCGTGATTATTAAGTGATAAATTCTTTTTTTTTATTCTAAAGATTTAATTTTATCATTTTTATTTCAAAAGTAAAAATATTACTTTGCATGGGGTACAATAACACGCAATTCTGGGCAATAATCAATTTCTTCAATGTGAGAATTGTTAGATAAAGCTAAACGTAATTCGTCTTTTAGTTTTTCGATATCACGTTCGATTTCTTTATTAATGGAATCTTGAACTAGTTTTTCAGAAACATCATTGCAAATGGATTCCTGTATATTTAGCTAAAAATTTCAATATAATTAATAAACTTTTTAATTACTTGTAATGCCGCAAATACAGCATATTCCTGAGAGCTACACGTATGCACTCCATTTAAAATAGTCCATTTGGCCTGCTCATAAAACAAATTTAAATGAACATCTTTATACTAAACAATCATAATACCAGATGATATTTTAAAAAAACCAAAAATCTTCGAAACAAAAAACCGTGGAATTTGAACGATAGCACCAATAAAGAATTTTCACAAACGTTTTGTTGGAGTAAACTGAAGGAAGAAATAAGACAGCTATAATTTACAATGAATAATGTAAAATAATAAAATACAGTGATCAGTGATC
This sequence comes from Intoshia linei, assembly GCA_001642005.1. Lineage (NCBI taxonomy): Eukaryota > Metazoa > Orthonectida > Rhopaluridae > Intoshia > Intoshia linei. Next base: position 8,033 of record LWCA01000391.1, on the reverse strand, counting down.
ACTCTCAAAAATAAACACAAAAAACACGATTTATCAAAATTGACAAGATCAAATCGATAGAGGCACATAATTAAAAACACGCAAATATATTTTGTGTAATTTAATGCTTCATTGGGAACTGAAATTTAAACTAAACCAAGTCGAAATTTTCGCTTCCTAGAGCGATCACTGTATTTCACTTTCCGATACACAATATTTAAAAAATTAAAAACTCTTAGAATCACATAATTAATCATTTAAAATTACTTTAAGAAGTAACACTACAGGGTTGATCATATTATTATAATAATTTTTTATATATTCATTTCATGGCTATATATTTTTTATTAATTAAACCACACTATTAATTTTAAGATACAAACAACTGTTGAATTATACTACATCAATAAAAAAATGAACATGTTTATAATTCAAAAATAATGATTAAATCACCGTTTAAATCAAGCATTCTCAACCTTTTTTCGCTGTGGACCGTACAGGTAATGTTTACAGTACATTATTAATTGTTTACTACATATTTTATAAGATCATTAAAAAGTCTATATTATCTATCATCCCTGTGAAAAAGTAATACTTTATATCCCTTGGTAGATGTTTCATAGAATCATGAATATTGAGTTAATTTTTGTCCCATTTATTTACATTTGTCCCATTAAAATATCAAAATAAAACCTGATAATAAAAGGTAATTCTCCAAAATATCTTATATCAAAGAGTAATCTGACCAGGAAAGAAAGAGTGCATATGATTACTATTTGTGCTCAAAATGTCTTCGTAGCTACGTGGAATTATAACGATGTTGATGAAACATCATTATCATAAAATAAATGTATCCTGGGGCTAGCTAAAAAAAATCAATCTGGAGGGAAGAATACGCCAATCTATTGAAAATTTTTACCTTATTAATAAAATATAATGAAATTGATCATACAAAATATTCAAAAACTACAATGAGTTGTCAATTCTGTAATAAAACAAGAGAATCATTTCCTTTGAGTTCAATTTATTAATAATACATTTCAACTTTCATTTTTTCGAGAAACCTCCAACGTTAATTGTGCTATTATCAATATTTATCAACAACCAAGAAAATAAAATGGATTTTTGTTTCGAAAAAATGACTTTACGATTTTTGAACTTTTCAAACTATGAAAAGGTGACTTTATGTTTTGAAAATATGACGTTAGTTAAGAAAAAACGACTTTGATACTGAAAATGTCTATAATATGTAATAAATGTATATAATTTTAACGGACCCCCAAAAAAGTGCTGTGGACCCTTTGGGGTCGATATGTAAAAAATTGCGTAAAATTTACACCATGGTATAAAAAATTAAAATTCTATTACGTAAAAATGTACGAAATAAAGTTAAATTTAAATATCACTTATACCGTTATCTATCGTGTGAAATATTTTTAAATTTAAAATTGAAAAATTTAATATAAATAAAAAGAAAGATATTCCCATTGATACAAAGAAATATATATTGAACTTTCTATTAATACATAATTCATTCATAATTCAGATTGGAACCAAAAAAAATTGCTAATTTATTCTTTGTGTCTATCAATTGTTTCATTAATAAAAAGAAAATTTTCAAATGATCCGCAAATTTTTAATTTAAATCGAAAAAGTCTGACAAAACTGACAGAATAATTGTCAAAACAGCAATTGAAAACCGAAATTTCAGTTGCTCTGAAGTCGTTTCAAAACTTAAACAACGCAATATTCATTTATCAAGAATTACGGTTAACCCTAGACTATTAAAATCGGGGTATAGATCTTATAACAAAATTAAAACATTCCTCTATCTATAAAGGTGAAACAATTCAGGTTCGAATAGGCAAAAAAGTATGAAAGTTGCACTAAACATGCTTGGAGCAAGGTAATCATTTATATTAAAAAAAATATATAAATTTTCACTAATTTTTAATATTTTAATTAATAAAATTCAAGTTAATTTATTGATTTATAAATCATAATTTCTGACGAATCTATGATAACTGTGATGGTTGACAGATCATTAAATGTACGGATAAGGTCAAATGTCATTTAGACCAGATTGTATTAAAAAACGGTAAAATTTCCATGTAATGTTATTATTAGTAGTTATATCTGTCATGGGTATTAGGAAAATACAGATTGTGGAAGGTAAAATGTACCAAAAAGTTTACAAGAGTGTTTTACAAATATTTTTAAATGAAATACAAATGGAGGATTTGTATCCCAGCAAGATTCAGCTCCTTGCCATCAAGCTAAATCCATCACTTGCTATTTTGTTGATAAGTGTCTTTCTGTTTTGGATTAGCCTGAAAATTCGCCAGATATGAATCCTATATAAATGTTGTGGTCGAAATTGAAAGATGAGGTCCACCAGATTGAAATTAGAACAAAATCCGAATTGATTGATCGCATCAATTTTGCCTGGAGAAATTTATCTACAATTAAAGAACTATCCAAAAGTTAATGTTATTTTATTTGGTCTACTCATTAATATAATATTAACCAATCAATACATAAAAATAAATTATTATGATCAACCCTGTATTAGTAATAATAATTCTTGTCAACTTGAATAATTAAATTAATGAACAATTAAAAACGCACAAACATGAGGATACAGCAATATCATGTATATCGGTACAAACCGGATTATTATGTATTTCTGCACCCAAGTCTTCAAGTGGTAGAGAATTTTCCAAATTATATTTGTCCATATCAAAGGTAGCGTATTTATTGACGACCGTGTCAATGGATTCCGGCATAGCCAACTGACGTAATATAGGATCTTTAATATTTTTTCTCTATAAATAAATATTGGAAAAAAAAATGTTACAGGGCTAGGTTGTCCAAAATCTTCATAATCCATAATAATTTTTCCTTTAGAATGCTTTTGAGGATAAAATATGCATAATTCCTCACTATCTGGAATATCTAAAAAAAATAAAATTTTAATTGAATCAGTAGATTGCGATAGACTTTCTTTGCGATAATATTTAGAAAAACTCCTAAAAACTACTATAAAATACATTAACATTTAATTTACGCGTTCATTAATCAGAAATTCGTTAAATACCAGATATTTAGGCATTTATATAGAAAATAAAATTTCGCCGTTCGTTAAATAAAATATTCGTTAAATGAGATTTTAACTGTATCACAAAAATGTTAATATTATTTTATTTTTGTTGATATGTTTATCATTCCCTCAGCTAATTTTTTCATTTCTACATAAATATTTCATAATAAAAAAATTTGTGACTCAGTAATATAAGAAATTATTTCATACATTTTTATTTAGAATGCTTTGAAAATTGTTAAATTATTATTAAAATAAACCCACAATTTTGCATTATTTTAAATAAAAATTAGTTTATTAAAATTCCATTCAACTGTTAATTAGTCTGTCTAATATACTTATATGTATTGAAGTTTATATAGTTTATAATAATAAATGATTTAAAAAAAATGTATAAAATTCTACAAAATAAAAGTAGATTACCAAAAAATAAGCAAATATTTCGCATAACATCGCTAACCCTAACAGAAAAATTGACCGACATTTGAATAATCTGATGATCCGGCAGTTGTAACATGATGTTATAGTGAGTTTTACAAAATACCAATTCATCATCATCTTCCAAACAATATTGACTAACATTAAGTTTACTTTGATCTATCCAAACTCTGTTTGTAGGCCACCATAAATTATAATCAGACCAATCCATATCTAATACAGATATATATATATATAGTTTCATTTTAGTAAACCGTCATTAGGAGATTTCTTTGCTAAATGGATAATTACTAAAAAATGTTAAATACTCTTACTAATTTCATAAATTATGCCATCACAAAGGTTTCGTATGGTTGTACTTACTGAAACTTTGTAGTTTATTTTTTCGGTTCCATTAAGATGAATTGTTATAACTAATTGTACATTTTCATCATTAGACGTAGATAAAGTATTTTCATCCATGACTTGATCAATAGACATGAGACTTTGATTTACAATATTACAATTTACTTATATTTATATAAGTAAATACATTAACTTTATTTCTGGTTAGATTTGTTTTTTTAAATAATGAATATAAAGTTGATTGACTGTTATGTACTGCATAAAAACAGTGACTACTGTCTTTTCTCGATTATAAGCAGACCACTGAAATAAAAATTTTCAGTGAAATTTTTAACTAAATAAAATTTGAATATAAGCATTTTCTGCTTGTATTTGAAAGAAACAACTTTAAACAAAAAATAGACAACATATCAAATTATTTTTAAAAAATAACTTCCTTCATAGAGTAGAATGTCTAATTTAGAAGTTATGCTTTCACCATATACAATACGCTGTTTATGCAATTCGTTGAAAGTAATCTGAATTTCAAATTTTTTGGAAGCAACAAAAAATTCATTAAGATAAGCTGATTCGTACGTGTTTTTAATTTTTTCAATGTACTCATAATCAATGATATGAAGTGGAACCAAATATTCTTTAAGTCTCTTACAGACCTCATTTTTTACTTTCTGAATAGACTTCATTGTTAGTTTAGCAAAAATTTCAAAAAACTAATACTCAACTTCTAAGTCCCACTCTGAAATATTTATAAAATGTATGTCAGAATAGAAAATTCGATTTAAACTAATTTTTTTTTTAATCTTCTCCAGAATCAAATTTTTTAATTGTGAATGACATTGATCAACATAAAATGTTCCAAATAAAATACCAAATTCTTTAAACCTTTTCTGTATTAAACCAGATTCAACTTGATCTTTGTAGTTTAAGCACCAATCAACTATTTTAGAATATGGAACTTTTTTTAAATTCCTATTTACGGTAAAAATATCATTATTATCAATGTTATGAGCCAACCAGTTATCATATTCATTTCTATAATATTGTTGGAATCCCTTATTGCAAAAAAAATCAGGTAGTTGAAGGATCCCTGTCATTCCAGGGGGAATGTACCTTATTATTAAAGTTTCTTCTTCATACTTATCTTCAATGCCAAGATGACCAGAAAAGGAATCCACTATGAATAAAAGATTCGAATATATTTTTGTTCCACATACCAGTTTTATTTACTTCCACAATACCCTTTTGATTTAGATTTTTAGGGATACGCTTTATATTTAGATTTGTAAACAAAATAAGAATTTTTTCCATTACTCCAGATGCAGATATTAAAGGAGTAAACGTAAATCTTTTATGATTGTTAACTGCTTTAACTAATTCAACCATTTTTGTACCCTCTGAGATTCCCAAGAGAATAACTTTTTATCTAATTCTTCGTTTAAAACAGTACATCCAAGGTGGTCACCTATTCTTTGATTATTCAATAATGACTTATAATCTAATTTTTTTAGAAATTTTTTATACCACTTTGACATGGTTCCTGAAACTAAGCCGTATTCCAACTCCAACTTCCAACAATTATTTTATTATTATTATTATTTTTCAAGGTCTGTTTAAAATTCTGCTTGTCTTTAATTATAAGCTATTTTCCTTCTAATATCGAATATAAGCAGACTTATTATAATTGAGAAAAGACAGTAGCATTGTCGAGAGCGACTTTTTTAATTCTACCAAAAAAGGAATTCAATAATAAACTCTTTGTGTGAGTGTAATCTTTTATTTCAATAACTAAGACTTATAGAATTTTAAAAAACACAAATTCCTAGTCGGATTTTTGCGGGGGAGAAAGAAAGATAAAATTTTTTTTTAAAAATCAAACTCCAAAATTTACAAAATAACTTTTACAATGTAATTTAGTAGTTAGTTACAACAAAGGAGTTAGATAAAAAATTTATGTCTGCTTATTTATTTATTTTTCTGTTTGTTTATCCGTTTGTCTCTCTGTTGCAGTTTATTTAAAAATTTTAAGAAAGTAAAAGCAGTTAAATTTTAAAAATTTCATGTTTCCATTACAGTTTTTCAAGAGTGTTGTTTTATCAAAAAGTTAATTTATTTATTAGTATATTAGAAATTAAGTCCTTCAAGATCAAAAACCCCAATAATCCTTTTTGTTACATTAAACGAATCCTAGATTATAAAAATACACAAACTCATAAAGATTTTAAAACCATCAACAGTATGATAAATTTCAATTTATAAATCTTATATTTTCCCGATCAAAACCACAAATTACCATTTTTTGTAAAAATGAAAACAGCCCTAGAATTAAAAAAAAATTACAGATAATATGGTTATATCCACTTAACACATACAAATAATTTTCAATCTGACAAAGTGACGCCTTCACGGTCATAAAAGCACTTTAGTATTCATTTTTTTATTTCGAAACTATTATATTAAAACAAAAAATTTGAAATAATTAATGGTCCTACCATTAAAATAAAATATTATTTTGATACAGCTTATTCCATTTGATACAAATACAAAATTTTAAACTCAGAAATCTACGTATTCTCGGTGAAAAATGACTTTTAATATATTATGAACCTATATTTTTCAAATGTTTGGATTAATAATAAAATTAAAAATGATAATACAATTATATATATTCAAACTAAATCTTGAACCGTGAGTAACTTTAAACCAGTGGTTCCCGATTGGGATTCAAAACTATATGTCTAAGATCCGTGAGATTCAAATAAAATATTAAAAAAATTTTATAAACTTTGCTTTATTTTATGGGAGAATTTTTAATAGTTATTACAAAATTGACAGATGTTTGAAATTTATTCCAAAGTCTCCAAATTCCAAATACGATGGCTACATTATTATATTATATTTCAAAAACCACATTTTTATTCCATCATTTATATAATTTACAGTGTCATAAGTTTTAATAAAAAATATCATTTCAAAGACCCAGGGAAAAATCGACTTTTAACAATATTTTTTTAAAAATTTATTTAATCCAACGACAATATAAAAAATTCAATTTTAACATACCTAAAGGAAAATTTCTATACCTAAAATACCTAAAAGGAAAAATAATATTTCTTTGAAAAACGATTTTACCAAATATTATGACAAAAACCTTTTAATTTTTTCATAAATGTTTCATGTTTTTTTGAGATCCAAAAAAATAAACATTTTGAAATGGGGTTTGGTACACTATTTGAATCGGGAATCACTGCTATAAACATTCATTTTATTTTAAATGATATAAATAATGGCTACAAATTATATAAATTTGTTTCCAATAATTAAATCATTTAAAATAAAATAATTGAGCTAAATTATTTTGAATTTTAATTAATGAAATTTTAAATTATAGTCTCTACTTATATACTATTAAAATTATTACTTTAAAACACATGAATGAGTATACTATAATTTGATATATTTCAAATATATCAAGTTTTGTAATTAATCTTTCATTTTTTCAATTTAAATGTTGAAACTGTATGTATCATGCAATTACCTTAAACGGTTAATGGTTTATTACTTTGAATTCATAATTAATTTAAGGCTTACATGATTTAATGAGTTTTTTCGTAATTTAATACATTTGACAATATTACTATATGAACAATATCATTGAAAATTAGTATACCACAATATATTCATAATAATAATAAATGTATGTATATTATCATGTAAATAATTCATTCTCTATATCAGGAGTTCTCAACGGTGGACGAATAGGTGCATATACGAGTAGGTGGGTGGGTAAGATAGAGTCTATTCTACCGCAACCAATGCCATGAGTGACAAAATTAGATTGTTTTAATAACTTTTTAAATAATAATTTAGTATTTTTTAATATAGCATAATATACGTATGTATATGATTTCGTTAAAGTGGTTTATATTGTCCCTTGGTTATATCAAATACATTTGAGGCAATGAAAAATTAATTTTAAAATAAAATTAATTTAGTGTTTGTATATTTTTTATCAGTTAATATTATTGTTACACGTATAAAATATTATTTTACTGTTAAAAAATATGATTTCACACTTGTAACAACATCCCTTATTAATTATAATTATTATTAATAATAATTTTTAACAAAACTTTCAGGGGAGATTTTAAGATTTTTTTTATTAAAAAAATTT
>LWCA01000501.1:0-25694 GCA_001642005.1 Intoshia linei | reverse complement strand
ACATTCAAATGATTGTATGTGACACAACTTATGCCAATACGGGGAATATAAATGACACCCTAATGTACAAGCACTTTGTCATTATATAAATTGTAAAAAGATAATGACCATAAGATTTGCTAGTAAAGTAAAGGGGTTTATCGGAGACAATACAAATTGTCTAAATCGTTCCACAAATCCTTTAATAACGTCAATTTTTTTGGATTTAGTTAAAAATCTCTCAGTTTGGGTGATAATAAGGCTCCTATATTTTTCAGATTTCTCAGTCTCGTTGTTTTACAAACGTATAAGTATTTTGCAAAATATCATCACAATCAACTCCTGCCTTTGAATTCAAATTTCTCCAAAAAAGGTTTGGTAAATAAAACAATAAAGCTTGAGCCATAAATACAAAAGGCATCCATTGGTAATATAAAATGTAATCTCTTGGCTCACCTCGCTTCGGTACAGCGTCAAGAAAATTGAGGAAATAAGTGTTTCAAACCCAACAAAAACTGTTTGAATATTTTATATGGCTTCCAGTGAAATGCTTTGGTGCCCAAAAAATAATTGGCTTCCCGACATACGAATGCATCGTTACAGTAAATGCAAAGGCAATCAGTATAATTAGCGTATAATAGTGATTTAATCGATCAATTACATCGTAGAATCTTTTTTTTTTATACTAAGGAGACCTAGTAGCTATTCTCATAAGAGTTATCATGCTTTTTAATTAATTAAATGTAGGTATAAAATTGTTCCAAGTTAATTATCGTTTATTGATCTTTATCGTTAAAGACAATATATTCTTTTACAGAATAGAAAATTAAAATAAAATCGTATTAATCGCGCTTATGCGTAATGCACAACGTAATGCTTAATTACATCATTGTGGAAATGTTAAAAACATGACGGCAATATATTCTTTACTTCTAATACACTACCGCCTACGTGGGAATTTTAAAAACAGTATGAAGGATCTAACATATGTATAATATTAAAAGTAAAGTAAAAACGTCCAATCCTAAAAATTGTCATAAATAGCATAAATTCCAGAAAAAATAAAATTAAAGAAATAATTTATTAGACAGAATGAGTTGTATAATCTTAACAATAAAGTAAAAACACTCATTAAAAATTTTGTCAAAATAGCATAAATTCCAGAAAAAATAAAATTATAAAAATCTATTTTGTCATTTTCAATGTAATGATATATATTCAGTACCAATTTAATAAATACTTAAAAATACCAATTGTGTATCAATAATTAACTGAATTTTCACTTTATAAACATTTCAGTCGAATTTTACATCTATTGTAGAAGATTGTAATATAAAAATGATATTAACAAAGTTTTTTTAGTTTCGTTGTTTAGTTTCTTATTTAAATTTGAATGTTTTAATAAAAATGTTTTAAAAATGAAAATTGAGATTTAAAAATTGCGTAGCAATGATAAAAATTACGAAGGAATGAATTATATAGATTTTCACCCATATGTCTTTACGGAAATGTTGTAGACGTACAATGCACATTTTTTTGAAATTGTAGGATCAATATTTACATTTTTGATTTTAATTGAAACATTTGAAAAATATTGGTTGATAATATATTAAAAATTATTTTTCACCGGGAACTCATAGATTTCTGAAGTTGAAATTTTGTATTTATATCAACTGGAATAAACTCTATTAGAATAATTTTTTTTTTTAATTTTCGGACTGTTAATTATTTCACATTTTTTGTTTTAATAAAATATTTCAGAAAAAAATATATGAATACTAAAATGCTTTTTTGACCGTGAAGTCGTCACTTATTCGGATTGAAATTTTTTATGTGTGTTAACAGGATACAACTGTACCACCTGTAAATTTTTTGAAATTATCCAACTCGTTTGATTTTTAAAAAGGTTTTTCACCTGTAAGATGTGAGTTTGGGAGGTTGAAATTATGTTTGCAAACACCCCCGGAAAAAACTGTAATTGAAATGTGGACTTTATAAAATTCTAAGACGGGTAATTATTTAAATAAAGTTGGACACACTTACACACACACAAACAAAAATCGCGTAGCATATTATATAGGTTAGGATTTTATTTATTCAAATATTTTTCAGTACATAAAAATTGTTGCATTTTCATTAATTATTTACAACTCATTACAGGTTGAAAAGTTCAAAAATATAGTTAAACTATAAAAAATTTTGAAATGCAATACCTCTAGTTTATTCAATGGTTGGTAATCTTCATATTCTTTTTCTCTTTTCAGAGGTGGCAGCATGACTAAAAGTAGTTATTTGAAATGAAACTTGTATTAAATAAACTGGGACACAGTGCCGAACATACCTTAATGAGACACTTAATAAAAAAAGCCTAAATTTTTTACAAACAATTCGTAATGACATATCATATATCTCTGGTCACCTTTCCAATAAATCCAACTTGGTAGTTTAAATTTGACACAAAAACAGTTATGATATTAAAAAATGTTACTTTATGAAGGTTTCGGCTCTGACCCGAATGAGAACTAATAATAAATGTAAAATTACCACATAATCGTAAGGCCTTTTGTGCTGTCGGTTGAAGTGATATTAAATGTTGAGTTTCGTATTTCTATTTTGATAAAAAGTATTTTAAAAGGTTTATTATAATAATTATAGTTATTTATAAGTTAAATTTGCTTTGGGTTGATTAGTTTAAAAATAAATAAATAATATAATGTCAGGTTAGAGCATGGGTTCTTAGCCTGGGATACAAGAAATTTTTTTCATAAATATCACTTTACAGCAGTGATTCGCAACGTGAGGCGGGCGCCCCACTAGTGGGGCACCAATATAAATTCTCGATTTTGGATAAGCAAATATGATTTTATTAAATTAAGGGGTGCTAAAGATTAAAGTGGAAAAAGGTTAAGAACCCAGGTAATTTTTATTTTTATTTAGAGATTTAAATATATTCGTCCATATATACCAAAAGACTATGATAAATATCAGATGGGAGAAAAATTCTTCCAAGATTTTCATATATAAGACTGTATAAAATTTCGCTTGCCTTATAATGTAACGTTTTTTTGTCTCCACAATATTGGTTCATATGAACCAGGGAATCATCAAAGTATATGAAATTATCAGTTGAACTTAATTAACACCACAATTCATAACATTCAATTAAACTCATGCTTTATAAATTGTATATAAATATTAAAAAATCTTTATAAATCAATTGAAATTTGAGGACTAAAACCATATTATGTTTAAAATGTTCAATTTTTAAGGGTGATTTTTAAGATTATTAAACGACTCTCTTCAACTTAAATAATTTAAATTTCAACAAATATTTAATTTTCATTAAAACTCATAGCGTAATGTAATTATTTGCGTGCAGTCTTAATTATCAAAAATAGTTTTAATTTGTGCCAAAAAAGCTATAAAATTGATGAATAAAATTTGGCAGATTCTCAATTATTCTCAAGTACTTATTTATATTCTTATTTACATAAAACTGAAATTTTATTTAACTTTTATCTATCTTTATATGTTTCTGACTGAAGAGAAAAAATATAACTGAGCTTTTCCCAATAATCAGACCGCACAATTTGCTCAAGTTGGCGATGAATATGTATCAAAAAATATACAATGAATACTCTGAATTCAATCATATTTTATCAACTAGCCACCTCTTATTCTAAATTAAAATACAGAAGCTAGTAAAAACCCCCAAAATGTAACCAAAATTTTGTCACCGGTTTGAATCAATTCGCCTTTAATTTTTTTTAGAATTACAATAATATTTTCAAGTTTCAATCTGGCCTGCCGTATCCTATTTCGAGAATCTGCAGCTCTAAAATTTAATATAAAATAAAAACTATTTTCATAATATAAATATAAAAAAATATAATCATTATAAGAACAAAATTTGCATTATAAAAATAAATGGAAATTTTGTAAACGGGATGTGTTGCCTGATACCTAATCATATCTTTAAAAAAAATTAAAAAAGAATTAAAAAGAATTAAATTAAAATTTACAATATGTTAATTAATTTAATTTCCTAGTCTAAAATTGATATTATGATTTAAGTAATATTTTTACTTTAAATTTCCAATGAGAAGACTATGTTGTTTTGCCTCATTTTGAATCGAATTTCTCCCACTTTCTCTAAATGTACTTATACACTGACTGCAAAAAAACTAATACACTTTATTTAATTTATTGTGCATAATTCGTTTTTTACATAAATTTTGCAACTGTATAGCCTGCTTTGAGGGATTTTGATGCTAGATTTTAAATATTTATACGTTTACAGATTTAAGTACTATATTTATTCGCATTTTGGTCGAATTATTGTTATTTTTTTGATTATTCATTTTACATTAATGTATAATTTTTGAAATGCAATATCTTTACCTTACTTTATAAATTTTTTGTATTGTTTGTTACTAAACAATGTTTCCATTTATATTTTGTTATTATTAAATTTTTTAATTTTATTTTCATGAAACTTCAATGTCAAGTCAGAGAAGATTTTATGTTCAAATTATAAACATAATTTATATAAAACACATTGTCTATATGTCTGCCTGTCTATTATTGTTTATTTCAATATCTAAGAGGCTTAGAATTTAAAAATTCCACGTTTCTATTACAGTTTCTTTCGAGGGTGAAAGTAAGACAAATTTCAATCTCAGTAATTGAGTCCCTGACAAAAATTAGATGCGTCACAAGATTTTTGTGTTTTGTATGACAAACAAATTACCAAACGTTTTTTAGAGTCGAGAGAGATTTTAATAATGTTTAAACATTTGGGTTTATATTTTTTGGGGACTCTTCCAGCAAAACCCAGTCAATTTTTTTAAATACTAGATGTTCCGTCGAATTTTTTATTAATTTTGAGTCGCCACAGATTAAAACAGTAAAAAGTTTAGGAACCCCTGCTTTAAAATTTGTATATTAGACATTGAAACACGAATCCATCGAAGGTTGAGATAGTCTTGTTTATGCTTTTGCAACGCATTGTATCTAAACCTTTGAAACTTCACAATGAGAATATGAAAGTTCAAAATGGATCAACAAAATTCATAATGAGAATGGTATTCATCTACCAATTAATTTACCAATATTACGTTATTTAAATTATAATGAAAAAATTATCATTTTGAAGTTAAAAAAATACTGTTGGGATTTTTAAAATAAGAGTGATTTACTGATGCTCAAATTATAACGACACACACATAACACATATAGACTCGAGGTTGACTCGAGTGGTGGAGTCGCCACTAAATTTTCTAGTATTGTTAAGTGTTATCATTACTGATTAAATGGTTACTTTTTCATTAATAAAAACGTAAAATGTATTTAGGACTGTAGTGATATATCGCTATCATACTAATCGAGATTCGAATAGATAGTTTTGATATGACTCATTTGTGATGTCTAACTGGTAGAGTGGTTATAGTTATATAATTGTATTCTGTGTGGCTAAATTCGGATCCCGATTTAGACATCTTTTTATTTAAGATGAACTTATCTGAGTTCCTATGATGGAAATCCTATCTACCAATCGTTACAAGGACATTGGTAATGTAAATTACTGACTATTTTTATTTACATTATAAACATAATACATTATCAATTTTACTAAGAAACAGAATTTGAAAAATAAAATTAAAAATGAAAAGTATTAGAATACTTGGTACTTTAAAAAACTGGACTATACCAAAATGCCGAGTAGGATTATCTACATTTAATGATAATTTATATTCATTAACACCTTATCAAACAGATGTAAAATTATAATTTAAAAAAAATTACAATTAATCTAGTTGCGTCAATCTGTAAGGGATTTTTGTAATAAAGAATTGAAACCTAAAGCTCATGAAATTGACGTTCAAGATAATTTCAAAGAAATTAGAGTAATTATTTATAATAATCGTATTCAAAACATATTTTTTACAATGTACAATGTAATTACAATGTATTACAAACCTTTTCATTTAGCAATTTTGGAAGAAAATGGGAGATATGGGGTTAAACGGCATTACGGTTCCAGGTTAAACTATAATATAATTTTTTAAATTTGAAATTTTAGAAAAATATGGCGGTCTCGGTGGAAAATATATTGACCATGTTATTGTTATGGAAGAAATTTCTCGAGCTTCAGGCTCAATTGGATTAAGTTATGGTGCTCATTCTAATCTATGTGTCAATCAAATTAATAGAAATGGTACTGAAAAGCAGAAAGACAAGTATTTACCAAAAGTAATAATTTGGAATAATTTAAATCCGTTTTATGTGTCCGTTTCAAGTATTTTGGGTTGTACTTGAAAAAATGATTTGTATCAACTTTTTATGTATCAGAAGTGTGCATCCAACGCCCAACAAAAATTTTCAAATGTCAAAGTTAGGAACCTAGAGCGGGAACAATATGTGCAACGAGTCATCCAATACGTGCACTGAATTTAAATCCGAATTTTAATTTTAAAAAAAATATTTTCTCGCCATTTTAATGTTTTTTATTTTACCCTCAGTGAAAAATAGCACCCACCCCAGGGGAAGATTTAAGGGGTGCAGAAGGTGAAGTTGCACCCCTAAATTTTAAATTAATGTTTTATAATGTTATAATGTTAATTTTGGTTAATGAATTTACAATACTTCATCCAAGAAGACGGGACCTAATTGATTTAGGATTATTTAATAAACAAAATTAATTTCTCTTTTTTTTGTGCTGATCATTTTTTTTATTTTTGGAATTTTTATTTTTTAATATACAAAATTGGAAACTATTGTATAACAACCTTTAAATGAAATTATAAGAGACGCTTTAGAATCAAACTAGACGCCTTAATATTAAAATAGACGCTTTATGAATTTGTTCACCTTCGGCGAAGTTAAATACATTGCTCTCTTCGATCGCACCCCATTAACTAGCCTTTTGGATCCGCCGCTGCACCCTGCATTAACAACGTATTAAATATCTTTTTCATTCATAAATTATCATCATAACATGTAATGTCATTAGTTGATAAGTGGAGAACATATCGGTGCTCTAGCTATGAGTGAAGTAAATTCTGGATCTGATGTAGTATCAATGAAATGTAGAGCAAAATATCGAGGTTTGAAATTTTATTAATTTTTTTGGAATCAATAGGAGCTTACACGGCCGTGTAAAAATGCTCAATGTATAGTGCATTTGACGTCAAGAGAAGAATAAATTTACATTAGATGGAAGTTATATTCTGAATGGAACAAAATTCTGGATAACTAATGGAAGCGATGCGGATGTCTTAGTAATCTATGCTAAAACAGATTCAAATTCGGAAAAACCACAACATGGTGTAACCGCTTTTATTGTAGAAAAGGTAAATCAGAAATTTAATTTATTCACTAAATATTACATATTCATTTAAATTTTAAATGATTATAAAAATCCAATACTGGAATACGTGGGTTAAAAAGTTTATATTTTTGATTGTTTTTTTGCAAAAGTTGTGCTTCAAATCCTAACTTATATAATATGCTACGCTATTTTTGTTTGTATGCCTATCTGTCTGTGCGGTTTCAGTTTTATATAAATAACTACTGGTCCTAGAACTTTATAAAGTCCACATTTTAATTACAGTTTTTTTCGGGGGGTGTTCGCAAAAATAATTTCAACCTTCCAAACTCACATCTTACGAGTCAAAAACCCCAATTGTCCCTCTTTTTGATAATCAAACGAGTTGGAGAATTTAAAAAATATATACGATGACACGGATTTTAAAATCATAAACATTATAAATTCAAATTTAAAAAAATTATATTTTCAGGGCCAAAACCACAAATTACCCTTCTTTTTTTAATAATAACAGCCCTAGAATTTAATTACCCTTCTTTTTTTATGAAAACAGCCCTAGAATTTCAAAAAATTTACAGGTAGGTACAGTTGTATCATGTTAACACACACAGAAAATTTCAATCCGAATAAGTGACGACTTCACGGTCAAACAAGCATTTTAATATTCATATTTTTTTTTCGAAATATTTTATTAACAATAATAACAGTAAAACAAAAAATGTGAAATAATTAACGGTTCGATTAACTCATGATTAGAGTATATTTGCGTGTTTTTGTAGAATATACCTGGATTTTCGATAGGAAAAAAAGTTGAAAAATTAGGAATGAGAGGATCAAATACATGTGAACTAATTTTCGATAATTGTAGTATACCTGGTAAACTTTTAAAAATTTAATGTTTGTCTAAAATTACCAACTGTATTGAAAATTGAATCAATTAATTTTTTAGAGGAAAATGTGTTGGGAAAAGTGAACAAAGGAATTTATGTACTTTTCAGTGGATTAGACATTGAAAGAGTCGTTTTGAGCGCTGGGCCAATAGGGTTAATTATATAAATTAACTTGTAAATTGATCAACCTTTAGATTGATGCAATCTGCATGCGATGAAGCCTTCAGTTATGCCAACGAAAGAAAATGCTTTAATTCTAAAATATCTCATTTTCAAGTATGTGTATGTCCGAAAATGTATTGTTAATAACTTAGTTAATTCAAGAATTAATTGCGGACATGTACGTACGCTTAAGTTATTCTCGTTCATATAGCTACAATGTTGCAAAAGCTTTGGATAATGGTAGAATTGTCCCAAAAGTAATTTATCATCGACACGACTAGAATCTATTACTATCTAATATTGATTTCTGACAGTTTGAAGTATTCAGATAATTATTATCATAGTATGTACTTTCAGTTTAAAGTTTAAACTAAGGCTTATCATTTTTTGAGAATTTTTTTAACAATATGTACTATTATGTATTACATGATCCGTTTTTAATTATTTGGTACAAGAGGATTTTTCATTTTAGATATGTAAAAATTGGCACAAAGGTTACTATTATTTAGATACTACTGTATTTTCAGACTTGATATGCAAAAGTAATAATTCGGAAATTTCAAACGTCGTAAAAAATATGAACATATGAAATATGTATGCACATTAAAATTAAAATATAGGATTGTTCTGGTTGTATATTAGTATCTTCTCAAAATGCAGTAAAATCTTCTTTAAATGCCATACAGATATTGGGTAATTATAAATATATTAGTTTTATGCCAATAATATTATTTGTTCACCTTTAAACGACCATTTTCCAAACAAAATATTTTATTACATAATATTATCATTATATATCTGTCTCAGATTCTTATTGGTTTTGAATGGTCTTTTAAGCCATTAACTTTTGACATACAATTTTTTTACTGATTCTATATCGGTGTTTCTTAACCGCTCCACCCTAGCAACTTGTATGTGTGTCCAATTAAAAATGTAGTTATTTAAATTGTTCTTCTATTAAATGTACTTTATTCGTTTTCTAAAAAAAGAGATAATCCGGGGTTTTGTTTGTGAAAATGATCATTTTTGAGTTTTCAATTGATAATTCGGCTTATGATTTTAAAAACTATTTTTTATAGAATTCTAGGACTTTAATTTTTAAATAAAGGGTAATTGGTGGTTTTTAATATGAAGATGTAAGTTTCTGAGGTTGAAAAACACTTTTCTACATATTAACGTGATAAAATTTTCTTCTTAATACCAAATTGCTTGGGCACGTGTAAAAACCAATTAATAACCTTATAATCCATAACCAGAAGTGAGACGTAGATTGCAAAATGGTATACCAAAACTTAAGAGCTCTGCTTTATGGAATAATTTATAACATGACAATTAATTTCATTTAAACTAGGTGGAAATGGATATACAACCGAATACAGATGTGGTCGATTATTGAGAGACGCTAAACTTTATGAGATTGGTGCTGGAACGAATGAAATACGAAAACTTATTATTGGTCGTGAAATAGCCAAAAAACATGAATAAAATTTGCACAATATTAAACAGAAAAATACAAAATTTACTTTATTTCACCACTTTTAGGCAACCAGTTAAACGACCAAAACGAAAATAGATCAATTTACTTTTTATTTTCATTTTAAATCAAATTTTTTTAAAAAATTGTCAAAATTACATTCACCAATATTATCAAAATCGACATTTAGAGCCAAATTGATGGCTATTCTAGCAATAAAAAATAAAAATATTGATCGAGAAAAAACACCACCTAATCCTCGATAAAATCCAGCAATTCCTTCATTAGCAAGAATATTATTGTAACAATCCAAAAATCCAGTATATTTAGAAACAATTGGAATCAGATACGGTACAGAATTTTCCGTATTATCAATAATACACCTTGTACCTTGAATCATTAATCGATGCATAATAGTTTCTATTGGGTATAGTAAAAAGTCGGCAAATAGACTTGATAAACACGTTATTGCCGTATTTTTGACAATTTCATGAAACAATTTTGATTTTTTCTATAAAAATTCAATTATAATTTATAAAGTAAGATTTACTTGATTTGTATTTTTTTGGATCAAACTGTTTAATAAACTGGTTATGGTAATATGCATCGTATTGTAAACAACAAATGTAGGCACGATTGTCAGCATTCCCAATTGGGAAAAACAATTTGATGTAAGGTATGCTAATCTGGAAATGCTTAATTTGACGTAGTTTTTCAAATCTATTCCTTCGCTAGTTAAATTACTCTAAATTTTGTTATGAAACTTAAATATGCTTCAAACATATTAAATATTAAAGAGACCATTCTTAAACCAAACCATTTTTACTAAAAATCAACCTTTAAGAGAAAATTTTAGTTTTACTAACCTTTAATGAATTAATCCACTTTTACAAACCCCTTAAGGAAAAATTCATTTGCACAAACCCCAAGTGAAAATTTCAATTTTACCAACCCTTAAGGAACAAACCCACTTTACAAACTTTTTAGGTAAAATTCCACTTTTACTTTTTAGTTGGTAAAACTGGAATTTTCCTTGTAAGTTTGGTATAACTAGATTTTTCGTTATAGGGTTGGTAGAACTGGATTTTTCGTTTTATGGTTGGTAAAACTAGATTTTTCCCTTTTAGAGTTGCTAAAACTGCAATTTTCCCTACAGGGTGTGTTAAAACTGGATTTTTCTATATAGGGTTGGTAAAACTAGATTTTTCTCTGTTAGGGTTGTCAAAAGTGCAATTTTCCCTAAAGGGTTGGTAAAAATGAAATTTTCCCTATAGGGTTGTTAAAACTAGATTTTTCTATTTTAAGATTGGTAGAACTAGATTTTTCCCTTTTATGGTTGGTAAAACTGCAATTTTCCCTAAAGGGTTGTTGAAACTGGATTTTTCCCTTTTAGAGTTGTTTTAAGTGCAATTTTCTCTAAAGAATTGGTAAATTTTAACTTTTAGTAAAAATAGTTTGATTTAAGTAGACAACCAAGATTAAAATACAGTACCTCAATACTATCAAGAAGGTATGTCACATAGAAAGGACACAGAATAGACAATGTGGATCTAAATATTTGAATATAATACCAAAAAATTAAATCAATTAAATTAGATACACGAGAATGTTATTAATGAAATTAAAATTACATTTTAAGTAAGGTTTTTTTACAATGCGTTAATAGATTCTTTCTAAGATTAAATAATGATATAAAAAATATAAATAAACACTTGATCATTTTCTAAATTTGTGGGAAAAGAATCGTCTATTAATTCAAAAGAGAGAGAATAAGCTGTAATATAAATAAGATAATTAGAATTTCCTTTCCAGACATGAAAAAGCTAAAAACAGTAAAAAAAATAAGCAAAGCATCTTGCCGCCCACTTGACATTTTCAGGATTAAAATTTTCAATATTACCTTTCTGCCTTTAATGTGAAATAATTCGGATAAAAAGGAGACTGGAGATAAATGGTAGTTTTTGGCGAACACATTCACCTATTTAAAGTAAAAGTTTTTAATTTGTATAAGTATTTAGAACCTGACATCTTTTTTGCAAAGATAAACATGGATGCGAAATGGAATATCCCAATGAGTAACTAAATTATAAAAATTACATGAAAGCATTAATAATTTAATAATTAATGAAATTACGCTAAGTGGCCACATACTAGTGACAATTTATTTTCTAACGCTAAAAATATGTTTACAAACTAAGCAAATCAAATAATACTTTGGTCAGCCATCACTTTTGAATTTAAAATACAATAAAGTTATCTTAAATATTGACTGTGATGTAATGAAACTTTATTATTTTTTAATTATAAACAGATCTGGAAGTTTGATTTACAATAAGACAAACTTTAAAGATAAAAAGACTACCGGGTTGAACACTAGTCATGACAGTACTGGGTCATCAAATAAAATTAATTTGAGAACGCATACGCCGCCTATACCGTTCTTTTTTGAATTTGATCAAAAGAATAGAATTTTAGTCAATTGGGGAAGTTGTCAGGGCGTTTCAAGTAATTTTGGAATTTTAATTTATATTTAAAAATTATTCATTTTATTGTTAGGAGGATACGAATTAACTCAATTGAATGAACTTTCTATTGAATCTATCAATAAGAAAGAAGACGGAAAAATATTGCTCAATAAAATTGAGCGATACGTTTCTGATATTTCAAATTTTCCATGCGACATGACGTTTAAATTACCAAGTCTAGATTCCAATGATAAAATTGTTTTATCTAGTATGCTTAATAGGTTTGTTGTTGGTATGTTTATATTTATCCATTTTTAGTTTCTATAATATTGCCATCAGTCTTTCACCCACATTTAATTGTACCACTGTCTCATCTATTAAAACCTCGAAATACAAAATTCACATTTATCAGTCCAATACAGGTTATTTTTGTTATTATTATTTTAAATTCTTTTCAATTCATACAGTACTAGGTGCTAGCACCTAGCTCTGCCGAGGTAGAATTTTTTAATTCTACCAAAAAAATAAATTCACATTGTAAATAATAAAATCTTACTTAAAAATGCTACTATTCATTATTATCATTCCTTTAAAATTTAAAGGAGTGGTTTCCTGTTAAGATTGTATAAAAAACTTTTAACAAGCCATGAATGTTGTTTTTTTTAAGGCTGAGATTTACGACAATGTTGATGGTTTTAAAACTCCCAAAATATATGATTTAATATATTTTTAAAAAATCTAGGAAATTGGGTTTGTGACCCTGAAGGACTAAAAAACCCATATTCTGAAACTGAAAATAGATATGAAAACATGCCTGCTAAAAACTTTATTAGTATTTAGGTTTTTTTAAATAAACGGTAACACGTAAGTAAATAAAAGTTGATAAATATGAGTATCTTTATGTAACCATTTATTTGGAACATTGACGGTCCCAGAATGTTACAAAATAAAAATTCTAAGTTAGTTTTTTCTTATGCATAAAGTAGGATAAATTTCACTATCAGCAATTAAAATTAAAAACATAAATTGTCCCTTTTTTAACAATGAAAAAAAAGTAAGTGTCTCTAAATTTCAAAAAAATATATCTAATACATTTGTATATGTATTTTAAATTGCCAAGAATCTTGATTAATTTAATAATGTTGTTTTTTTGGATAAATTTGAGAATTAATAAAATTTTTATTAAAGGTTATATAATATTCTATAGATCAATAATTTTAACTTCGGGTCCCTGGACTCATTGGGTTCAAAACTATATTCTAGGGCATCCGTGAGATTGAAATAAAAATATATTTAAAAATTTTATCAATTTTATTAATTTTTATAGGAGAATTTTTTATATTTATTACAGATTTGCCATATGTTGGGAATTTATCCCAAAGCATAGACGACCGGTACTTTATTATTGAAAAAATCTCACTTTTATCCCATCATTAATAAAATTTGATTAAGAATACCATATTAAACCATTAAGCGAAAAATCCCCTTTTTCCAATATTTTTTTGATAAACACGATTTTATAAATTGTATAAAAAACCTCTTATATCAACCCCAAAATGAAAACACAATTTTACCAACGCTTTAGGGAAATATCCTTTTTTTCCAATATCTTGAAATTTTTTGAAAAATGCGATTTTACCAAATCTTATGAGCAATAATATTCTAATGCAAAACTTAAAATAAAAAATCCAATTTTACTAAATATTTGAAAAAAAACTTTAAAAAAAATTTTTTTCATAAATGTTTGATATTATATATTTGCTTTGGGGTCTTAAAAAATAAATATTTTCAAATGGGGATCCGTACACTATTTGAATCGGGTACCACTGAAATAGATTGACTTTTATATACTTTGTTTTACATACTTGAAGATTTACGACAATGTTAATGACTTTTAAACGCATCTTAAGAATATATGTTTTTTTAAATTTCAGGGCTGATTTTATTTTTTAAAAAAGGGGGAATTGGTTTTCTACCTTGAAGGACTCGAATGAATTTCGGAAAATAAAATTTAGATAAAAAAACTTTTAAATTTTAAATTTTTATTTTAATCGAAATATGTGAAAAATATTGGAAATAATTGATGATAATATATTAAAAATTATTTTTTCACTGGGAATGTGTAGACTTCTGGGTTGAAATTTTGTATTTATATCAACTGGAATAAGCTCTATCAGAATAATATTTTTTTTTAATTTTCGAACCGTTAATTATTTCACATTTTTTGTTTTAATAAAATATTTCAGAAAAAAAATATATGAATACTAAAATGTTTTTTGCTGTGATTGCGTCACTTATTCAGATTGAAATTTTTTGTGTGTGTTAACGGGATACAACTGTAATTTATNAATAAAACCAGTAATATTAAAAGATAACATTTTTTTAATCGCTGTTATAATATAATAAACATATTCACTATTTTGTACTAATTTATATTCACTAAAAATATTTTATACTGTTAGGGGGTCGACAATATATTTTTTTGGGAACCACTGCTCTAGTTTACCTAGATGAATAATTTCAACCTCACAAATAGCCTCATTCCCGATCAAAAATAATTTTTAATATATTATCAACCAATAATTTTCAAATTTTTGAATTAATAATGTAAAATTAAAATTAAAAAATAAATATTCATCCTAACATTTAAAAAAAATGAGAATAATAGCGATATCGCCCCAGTAGGAGATTCATTCAGTTAGGGGGGCGATTTAAAAAAATTATAAAAAGATAATTTTTTCATGCAATGTAATTTAATTTTAAATCCACGCATTTTTTCATGTTCATTTTCATGTATTTCGTATTGTAAAATTGATGCAGTACTTAAAGATACTTTTTATAACTTTTCCATCATCGTATCTCGTTGAACGTGGATTCAGTGTTGTAATAAATTTATTGACCAAAAATAGAAATAGATTACAAACATTCCACCGTGAAGATTTACGATTGGTGTTGAATGACATAAAACCAGAAATAAAAAATTTACTAGATCAACATCAGATCCATTTTAGACCGTTCTCTAGAAAAATTTAATAAAATATAATTAATTAATATTAATTAAAAAAAAATTAAACTTAATCTACATAGTATAAAAATGACACGCTTTGGAATACAATATGTGAGCAATAAGACTTAAAATTCTGATCTGTAAAATATAAATATTCTGTACACATGTAAAACGCATACATAAATACATAATACAATATTTTTTCAACACGCATCATAAATTTCATAACCAACAAATTTATTCAGATTTATTTCACATTTAGTGAAAATTTTGAATACTCATATGATATGAGTCATATCTGAGTACTTTAAACATAAAGTCGTAATGTCCCTTGGTATAAAGACCTTGTTCATGGGCGTTAAATTGATGAAAAAAAATCAACATCAAATTTAAAAATATGCATTTTCCATAGACAACCATTAATATGCCTATAATTTGAATATTACTACCCAAACCTTATTATTATTTTGAGTTGACGCTAAGTTAAGTATCACCCATGAATTAAACTGTAAATTAAACAAAAATATTTTAGACATGTCATGCAAGTTTATAATTTTAACATTGGATTCATCTGTAAATATTTAAACAGTATATTTACAGTACACTAACAACAAGCTAGAAATTTTTAAATGATTGGCAAAAAAAATACAGACGATGCTTTGCTGTTGAAATGTATAAAAGTCCAACAGCAATATCGGCACCATGAATCCGACTATGGTATTTTGAACAATATTAATAATGTTAATTAAAAAGTCAAATTTTTATCTAGTTTTAACAAACAAAATAAATTGACCTTACTTGTACAATAATTTTTATTATTTTTTATAGAAAATATTTTGGATTTACAAAACACTCTAATATATCAAAATGGTGAATTATTTATCAAAAGATGGCAAATGGCCAACTTGAGAAACGATATTAGTTATATTTTGAATCTAAACAACCCAGAAAAAACTGAATTGAATGTACTGCTGCCTTTCATACCTGGACAACCCAAAAGATCAAATTCTACTACAACTTCGTTTTCGGATGAAACTGAAACAATTATTGTTGACAAAAAAAAAAAAAAATTTACAAAAATATTCAAATTCAATCAAAAGGAACAAGAACCCATTCAAACGCCATCATATTTGTTGATGATAAAACGATATAATCGACACAAAAAAAGAAAATTAAAAAAAATTCACTTGATAAATGGATCTAATGAAAAAACTATTATTGAAATTTTTCAAATTTTGTTTCGAGTTCCAAAGATTTTGGCTTACATTCTAAACAAGGCTGAAAATTGTATCCCCCTTTCAAGAGTTACGGTATTACTATCTCAAGTAGTCAACACAATTTATGGATGTGGATATGATTCAGATGATTATCAAAGTTTGTTTAATTTCACAAATACCGTTATAATGCATGAGGTTTTTATATTTTAATAATCTTAAAAATTTTTAATTCTTTGCATTTCTAGATAAAATATCAAGCAAACATGCAAAATTATTTATTTCCAAATTTTCTAGTTTTTGATAAGGTTATTGATATCGTAAAGTTTAAACCTCATACATTTTCGCTATTGTTGATAAAATATTCCTTTATTCATTTTGTTAATACCTCGATACCATGCCGCAAATGGGTTAATTGTGTATTATCACCAATTTGGAAATCAACCGTTCTTTCAATGTACACTTTTATAGATAAAAGAATTTCAAAACAATGCAAAAATGATGTTTCCACTCAATTAGCTTCAATAACCAATAAATTAACCAATCAGAAGGACACTTGGTATTATTTCCAAAAACTTGTCATGATTATTGGTGATGGTCTGATTAGACACAGTCATCATATACCAATCGAACTTGTTAAAATTTTACAATCCATTTATCACACATTGATTGATTCTAAAGCTTACAAGTTGAACGATTCTCAAGTTAAAAGAATAATATACTCATTCTTTTACGATTTATTTATTTGTGATGCCATCAGAAGGCCCAACAAGTACTTTTTTTTTGAATTGGTTTTTAATCATGTACAAATGTCAAATCTCTGTTATATTGGTAATAAAATATCTTCATTTTATACTCAGTTTACGTCACATGATGGTAAATTTGAAGTAAAAAAAGATGTAAGCAACGAAAAACCTGATAAATATGAGGAACGAGAAACTAAACAGGAAAATAATAATGATACTGAACATATGGTTTCACTTTTATTTTCAAATTTTTAATTTACAGTCAAATTAATTTAATTTTAATTCAATTTAGACCGATATTGTCAATTTTATTACCGACCATATTATGAATGTAGATTTAAATCAATTTTCAAGTAGTGACACTGGATATGAACCTACATTTTTTTCTAGAAATTGCACTATTGTTACTAAAAATATTATGAACAATTTGGTAAATATTTAACAATTTTTCAAATTATTAATCGTTATCAAAAATTAAAACATAATTTTATATTTTAAAGCAAATTTTAATTCAAGATGACCTTTTTTAATCAAAATACAGTATTTATTCTATAATCTAATGGATTTCGTTCTGTAGTTAATTTATTCTTTACTAATATAAAATTAAATTTTAATCTGAGTGTTAATTTTTAATTAAACAACTAAGAGACCTAGAATTTAAATAAACCCAATTTGTAATATAGTTTGTCAAAGTTAATGTTTTATCGACAATTTATTTTTCCAAAATTGAATCCTTCTTGGTCAAAATCCCATTTACCCTTTTTAATAAATGAAAAACGTGATAGAATTTTATCAAACATAAATTCTGAAATAGTTTTTAAAATTATCAACATTATCATAAGTGGCAACATCAATAAACTTTATAAATCCTAACTTATATAATATAATATGCTACGCGATTTTTGTTTGTGTGTGCGTGTGTGTGTACAACTTTATTGAAATAACTACCAGTCTTAGAATTTTGTAAAGTCCACATTTCAATTACAGTTTTTTCCGGGACGTATAAGATAAATTTCAACCTCCCAAACTCACATCTTACGAGTTAAAAACTCCAATTGTCCCTCTTTTTGAAAATCAAACAAGTTGGAGAATTTAAAAATATATATACGCTGATGCGGATTTTAAAATCATGAACATGATCATAAATTTAAATTTAAAAAAAATATATCTCAGGGCCAAAACCACAAATTACCTTTCTTTGTTTAATGAAATCAGCCCTAGAATTTCAAAAAATTTCAATCCAAATAAGTGACGACTTCACGGTCAAAAAAGTATTTCAGTATTTATATATTTTTTTTCCGAAATATTTTATTAAAACTAAAAATTTATAAAATTCAATTATATTAAGGATCAATATTTTTATTTTAATCAAAATATTTGAAAAATATTGGTTGATAATGTATTAAAAATTATTTTTCATCGGGAATGCGTAGATTTCTGGGGTTTAAATTTTGTATTTATATCAACTGGAATAAGCTCTATTAGATTAAATCTTTTTTGTTTAATTTTCGGACAGTTAATTATTTCACCTTTTTTGTTTTAATAAAATATTTCGGAAATATATGAATACTAAAATGCTTTTTTGACCGTGACTACAGTACATACAGTAACATAATGTAGTGTAGTTGATAGCTAAGTAGTTAATTGTGAAAATTTATGGGTCAATATAGTAAATACATGTGCAAATTTTTTTTGGACAGCGTTGGCGACCGTATAATTGACTAAAATGTAATATTTTAATTCAGATGGATGTCATAAAGAATTATATATCGAATACAGAACTGATTATTGATGCTATTAAAAAATCTGACGATGTTTCTCATGATTTATCTCAATTAACTCGTCTGTCGAATTGTATCAATGCTATCAAATTTTTGGGTAATTTTTATTATTATTATTATTATTATTATTAAAATGTTATTGAATTACAATGTCTGATTCAATTTGTTTGGCGAACCGCACTTTAAAAATATTTAATATTTTTTATATATGAGTACAAGATTTTTTTAACTCTACAAATATTTATCCTTCAATACTATGCTATTATACTAATCTATACGATCAATGTTGAGATAAGTTAATGTTAATTAAATCTGGGTGGAAAAGTTTTTCACAAGAGGGTCAGACACATAAAAATTGTAAATTTGATATTGCAATTATCAAATTTAATGCTATATTTTACTTACATTAATATTTTTGGTTATTAAACTATTAATTATATTAGGTTATAAATTATTGGCTATTTTTTAGCATAGACCATTTGATTTTGATGAAATTATACTAATGACAAAATTGGAAATTTTAACCATTATCTAACCTAAAACTAATTGCCTTGAATCCGTGAGATTTAAATAACATTTAAAAAAAATTTATCAACTTTTGTTTATTTTTATAGAAGAATTTCAATTTTTATTACAGAGATACAGATTTTTGGAATTTATCCCAAAGCCTAGATGACCGCTATTATTATTATTTCAAAAACCCCACTTTTAAACAACTATTAATAAAATTTAATAAAAAATAAATATTTTGAAATGGTGGTCCGTAAACTATTTGAATCGGGAATTACTGAATCTAACCAATTGTCAGAAATTATCAATTGAGTAAATCCTCCCCTAAAAAGTACCCAGTCTAGGTTCCAGAGTCTTGATAAACTATGTAAATCTAAATTAGACGAAGAAGAAGATTTTCCAACAGGTAATGATGACTTAAGAGTATATAATGTCACGACAAACCCAAGAATTTACAATGGAACAAAAACAATATGCATTAAAAATACCGAAAGTGTAATTTTAAATATATATTTAGTCCGTTTTGTCTTGATTGAATATATTACATCATAAATTTAGTACGTAATTCAAAAAATGGCTGATGAAAAAAAAAATGAAAACATACAAGAATTAATCAGTGAGACACCACCTAGTTACATTGCAAGTAATATTATTTATTTATTTTTTTAATTTTCGGACCGTTAATTATTTCACATTTTTTGTTTTAATAAAATATTTCGAAAAAAAAATATGAATACTAAAATACTTTTTTGACTNATGAAGAAAAGTTTGTCCGTGAACTGTGTCTAAAATAAACGATTTTTTATTGATTTTTTTTAATTAATATGATTAGTGTCACATGATCTATGTTTTATAATAATATTATAACAAATTCATAGCAACTACGGGGAAAAAAATGTTGCCATATTATTTTTTTGTATGAAAAATGTTAGGAAAACAGAAAAAGGTAAAGACTCGGGGGTTTTTTGTTACGAAAATCAAAAAAATTTTATCATTCTGCAGAAAATTAAATGGAGATTATTATCTATATATGTCTTTTTTAAATTTCAAAAAAAGTCTAGATTTGAATAACCCTAATGTGTATTTATATTACTGATAATATTTTTTAGATGCAATTAGATCACAAATGTTTGGAGTATCAATGACTGGTTCAGATATTTGTGGTTTTTTGGGAAATGCAACTCCGGAGTTGTGTTTAAGGTGGACACAAGTTGGGATTTTTTATACTTTTATGCGAAATCATAATAGTATCAATTCACGTGTATATTTTATTGGTTTTTTTAATATAAGGCAGGGATTTTTAACCTTTTTTGAACCATCGACCCAGATTAAAAGAATTTTATTTTTGCAAGACTATTTCCGTTCTAAAAACATTTAGTACCAACTCTAAATGATTAAAATTTAGCAAAAAATTAAATTATATTTTTATTATAATTTTGGGTATTATAAAATTTTATGTTATAGAAAGGTCCAATTTAAACGAATTTTTGGAATTTATGCTTACATGTTAATAATATTGTATATTAAATTAAAAGTTAATATATTAAAAATTATTTTTCACCGTGGATGCGTAGATTTCTGGGGTTGAAATTGTGTATTTATATCAACTGGAATAAACTCTATCAAAATAATTTTTTTTTTTAATTTTCGGACCGTTAATTATTTCACATTTTTTGTTTTAATAAAATATTTCGGAAACAAATATATGAATACTAAAATGCTTTTTTGGCCGTGAAGTCGTCACTTATTCGGATTGAAATTTTGTGTGTGTGTTAACAGGATAAAACTACCATCTGTAATTTTTTTAAATTCTAGGGTTGTTTTTATTAAAAAAAAAAGGGTAATTTGTGGTTTTAGTCCTGAAGATATTTTTTTAAATTTAAATTTATGATAATATTTATGATTTTAAAATCCGTATCAGAATATATTTTTTTAAATTTTTTAATGTGTTTGATGGTCAAAAAAAGAACAATTGGGTGTTTTGACCAGTAAGATGTGAGTTTGGGAGGTTGAAATATATTTTGCTAACACCCCCGTAAAAAACTGAACTCTGAACTTTATAAAATTCTAAGACTGGTAGTTATGGCAATAAACGGTAACACACACACAAATATTGCATAACATATTATGTAAGTACATAATAAGGATTCAGAATTTAAAAATAATAAATATTTTTCAATATCTAACTTGTGTAAAATTTAAATCTTAAAGTCTAAATTTATCATTAAGGGCTCTAGTCTAAATATTCATTAAAAAATGTATTTCAATTGAAGTAGTTTGTATATAAAAAAAAGCTTACATTTTATTTAGGATCAAGATCCAGCAACGTTTGATGATGATTATGTGGAATTATTTAAAAAAAGTATAAATTTACGAACTCGACTGATACCGTATATTTACTCAAGTTTAATAAAAATGAACAAGAAATCTGTCCCAGTTATCCGATCTTTGTTTCACGAGTATAAATATTATTTTATTATATATAATACAGTGGTATACCACTGATTTTCAACTTCTGTAGTACATCTAATGGTGATGATGACATCTGATATATAAAACACATATTAACAAAAAATATTTGTAAATTTATAAAAATACATCACCATTAAATTATTAATTATATTATTAAAAACCCTATGTACTTTGAATTATTAATCAAATATAAATTTAGTTATTCTAATGACAATCAAGTATACGATATTAATTTTCAATTTATGTTTGGTTCACATTTGCTTGTATCTCCTTATATTTATCCAGTAATTATTTTGGTTATTTAAAAATTGAATGTAATTATGTCAATCCCTTTAATCTTTTTTATATCTCTCTGTGGTCTTTATTATTATCTTTGTGAGGTTAATAATTATGTTAATCTTATGAAATACTTTATATAATAATATCATCCACTACAAATCAAATTACAAAAAAATTAGAAATATTCTATGGTGTTCACACTAGGGAATGATAACCGATTAATCGATTAATTGAAAACCCGGTTAATCGCTTACAATAATCGGAGAAAAATAATAGAAATATATTTCGAATAATCGGATTTTCAAAAATTTATATATGAATTATAAAATGCTTTTTTGACCGTGAAGTCATCACTTATTCGGATTGAAATTTTTTGTGTGTGTTAACAGGATACAACTGTACTACCAGAGCCGTTTTAAGGCATGGGAAATATGGGATGTAACCCATGGCCACTCATTAAAAAAGGCCCATAAATTAATAAAAGTACTTTACACTTATATCTTAAAAAGAGGCCCCTAATTTATTAAAAAATACTTCACACTTATATCTTAAGAAACAGTTTATAAGTTTTGAAATGTAGGAATTTAAATAACTAGAAAGAAAATAATTTAAAGAATCAAAATTCTGGTAAATATTCAATTTAAAATATATTCTACAATGTTCATCATATAATATTGACATAAAACTGTTTCAAATAATAATATTAAACATTAAAACCTTTCTATTAAGTGAATATTTAAAAAAGAAGGTAGGAAATCTTTGATTTGATCTTATTAATTTTCAAAAAAGGGGCCCTAAAATTTTTTTATCGCTTCGCTCAAAACTTTAAAGGGCCTCCGGTCCTTTGCTTAGCCCAGGGTCACGAAGTGGCTTAAGACGGCTCTGTGTACCACCTGTAAATTTTTTTAAATTCTAGGGCTGTTTTCATTAAAAAAAGAAGGTAATTTGGGGGTTCGGCCCTGAAGATATAATTTTTTTATATTTAAATTTATGATAATGTTTATGATTTTAAAATCTGTATCAGCCTATATATATTTTTAACTTCTCCAACTCGTTTGATTTTCAAAAAGAAAGACAATTTGGTTTTTGACCGGTAAGATGCCTCGGAAAAAACTGTAATTGAAATGTGGACTTTATAAAATTCTAAGACTGGTAGTTATTGAAATAAACGAATTGAAATGTGGACTTTATAAAATTCTAAGACTGGTAGTTATTTCAATAAAGTGAAATACACACACAAACAAGAATCGCGTAGCATATTATATAAGTAAGGATTATTGGTTTTCATGTTAAAAATTTTAAATTCCGATTAATCCCATAATTGTTGTTCAAATAACTGGAATTATTCGATAACCAGCTTTTCAAATTTTCGAATAATCAGGACTCCATAGTTCACACCAGGGAATATTTTTTTGTATGAGAACAAATTTTTAATTAATTAATTGTTAACAAACATTGTTAATTAATTATGTCAGTATTTTAGGTGCCTTTACTGACAAAATAATTTTTTTTACCGTCCTTCCAATTTAAATACTGACACCTTATCAATTGGCACACAAAATACTGAAAAACCATCTACAATACTGAAAAATAAATAAGAAAAATACTGACACAATAAATGCACGCCAATTTAATTTATACAATCACTAATTTGACAAGACTTGATTAAATTTAAAAAATGTTTAGCAATCTCAAGAATATAAAATATATATTCCTAAAGGGCAGTTTTATCAGTATGATACAAATGATTTGCAAGTTTATCATGAAGGAGTGTATCAATATCTAAATAACAGTTTGGATTATATTGATATGAAAGTTTTGGCTGGATCCATTCTCATGATTTTAGAGGACCATCAATGGAAATTGTAATAATATTTGATTGTTCATTTTTACAATTAAATTAATTAATCAATTAAATTAAATAAAATTTTCCATTACCCATTTGTTGAGAGAAAAATTTGATGAAGGCTTGATTTATTTTGTAATTTTAGAAATACATGGGACATAGAAATGCAAATTTATTGCGATGAAAATTACAATGCTTATACAGTCTACAATTGGCAAAATGACTACATATGCGGTATAATTTACACTTTTAATTTCATCAATTTCTTGCAATATAGATGAAGATGGAGTAAATTGTGATGAAGTTGAGATCATTGTTGAAAAAGAAGAGGTTATTTATTTATTTATCAATAAATACTTAATTTCTAATGAATCAATATAATAATCGCATATATTTTCAATTCTGATCAATTGTTATGCCCTTGTACCTAAATGTTCATATTTTGCTTGAATATGCTAGTAAAAGGGAAAATTGCAGGCAGAAACTTATACATTAAAAAATGTACATGCTTTTTCTGTAATTTACGTTAAAATATTTCTTAAAGGGGTCATTAAGAACCCAATTTAATGTAGAGTGGAATTTTGTCGAATTGAAAAGTTTATAAAAACGAATAGCTCTATGGAATATATTAGAAAATG
Organism: Intoshia linei; assembly: GCA_001642005.1. Taxonomy (NCBI): domain Eukaryota; kingdom Metazoa; phylum Orthonectida; family Rhopaluridae; genus Intoshia; species Intoshia linei. Next base: position 904 of record LWCA01000501.1, on the reverse strand, counting down.
TATATAGTAGAGTTCTACAATACAATTCGAAGCACTGATCTTAATATTTCATCAATAAAAATAATTCAGTAAGTTTATAAAGAAATTAATTCGAACACCAACAAAACTTTCAAAATCTCATCAACGTAATTAAAACGTCATGTTCTGGTTGTCCTTCGAACCTTGTTGTAGAACTCTAGTGCATACTAAGTATGTATTATTCGAAATAATAACATTTTAATGAATAAATACTATACTGTAAATCAGTGTTTCCTTACAGGATTGTATCAAGTTGTAAGTAATAAATACCAGATTAAATTTTTGTTGTGGGTAAACGCTAAATTTTCGGGATTACCAATGTGAATAAAAAAATGAATATTTTCATATCCAGTAAAAAGTGATTCTATAATTTAAAATTTAGAATACCATAAAAATTACAAAAAATGGAAATACGACAAGTAAAACTCCTTTTTTAAAGTCCATACAACTTGTTGATCAATGCATCAAATCAAAAAATAAAAACTTGATTAGTGTAACATTGGATGGAAAAGAAATAAAATATCAATTAACGGAAAATAGACCGATGAAAATCATTTTTGATTGGAAATTTACACTGTCTGAACATTTAATTAAATTAAATTTTAATTAATAAAATTTTTGACAATTACAAATATAGATTAATAAAATAGTAATTTTACAATATAGCAAATTAAATAATAACACAGAATTGATAAACTAAGTACAATTAGAGCTAGTTTTTGCAATCTAAATTAAATTACATAATTTAATGTATATAATATAGTGATCGCTCTCTAAATTGAACAATAACTGCAAAAAAATGGATGGTGTTCAAGTTTTAGAGATTGAACACTAGTTAATTATTTCATACTATATTTATTGTGAAATTTATGAGAAAAATCAAAAT
>LWCA01000517.1:0-24882 GCA_001642005.1 Intoshia linei | reverse complement strand
AAAATATTTTTAAAAAAAAATAATTCAAATTGTTCAGAAGGCAGCACCAAATCGTCAATAAACGCCGTATTTTTTCCACTGTTGGTCTAAAATAATATACAAAAGTATTACACTTTTTTTAAGAGAATTATTGGTTCTATGGGTCGATTCTTTAAAAAATTGAGTAACTGTAACAAATTTTTTATGAATTATGGAGGGGCCGATTTTAAAAATATAATAATAGTATATATAAATAATAATAAATTATAATAGACTCCGTATTAATCAGGGGGCCATCATATGGCCTCTAACCGGTACGGTAGGTCCGATAATTTCGGCTCTGGTTAGGGTCAGATCACTATGGGAATACTAGGTCTGTCATAACCTACTTCACGGACAAATTATGGGTATAATTGATGTTATTTAATCATCTTCATTAATTAAAGGTTGAATGCCTTGACTCTGATTTTATCGTAAAATTATAAAATAGCGAAATGTATTATTCCTTATTTATTACATTTAAACTTGTATTTTAGGAATCTGGTAAACTAGTTTCAGGTTATATTGATGACAATATACAAACATTTCAAAAAAATATTGCAGAGGGTTTTATAGATGTTGAATGGAAAAACGGAAATTTTAGCAGAGTTCGGTATGGTAAAAACGGGAAAGCAGATCTCAAGTGTAAATATCTCATTGAATCCAACAATGTTTACTATGAACATTTGCCAAAATTGCGTAATATATTACATACACTTACATATTATTCATACATGTAGTAAAATCTACACAATTTTATATTATTTATTTCAATACTACTCCAACAGTGTTGCAGATAATTTTTAAAATCTGTTTAAACATTTATGAATTAATGGGTGACATTATTATGTTTTTAAAAAATCAATCCACTTCAATATTTTAATAAATCACAATCAGAAAAACTCACACATACCTTGGATTGCATATTATCAAGGAAAGTATGATTATATCTTAAGGATAGAAAATTTTAAAATAAATTTTAATCTTGGGTGCCGTATCAAAAAAATGAAATTAATTTACGCTACCTGTACAAGGTTCAAAACCAATGATTTATTTAATCTTATTATCTTGTTATAGAAATGACAAATACCATACACCATCAATCTGCATTATTTTTAACAGTTAACCAGAAAGTGTTAATCAACCGAAATTATCGCATTATTAGCCATCTAATGAGCATGCAAAAACCTACAAAACTATGTTATATTCGAAATCAAAGTGAAAAGTATATTAAAACAGCTAAATTTGTAATTTAAATTATTTTTAATAATCGTAATAACTAGGGAATTTAAGTATTATTTATAATTATTTATTCTTAAATTCAATAATATTATTTTTGCCAAAAATCCCACTTTTTAATTTATAAATTTCTTAAAAAACCCCATTACTCCCTTCAACGTTTGATAAAAAAATTAAATTTTTTTTCAATTTTAGATAAGTGGACAATTTGGTAAAATAAAATCAGTTGAAAATGAATATGCCATTGTGACAATTGAACTAGATGATACAGAATATAAAATTCCATTCTCATGTTTTAATCAGGTATGATTGATCACTAAATTTCAAAAAAAATTTAAAAACTTTTCATCACATGACAATTTTTTTAAAGAGTAAACCATATTCGTTAAGGATGCATGTGACTATCTGAAAATAACTTAATATATACATAATGTAGATTTTTTTAATTTCAAAAAAAAATTCATTATAAAAATTTTTGAGTAATTTATATTTTATATATACTTTTTCAGTATAAAGAACCCAAATTAAATGATAGAGTCAAAATATTTAACGATAGAGAACTTATTCACATGTGCTACAATATGCATGTCGAGGATAATATTATTAAAGTAATGTATATTTTATTTATTTTTATAAAATTTACTTAATATCACCAATCAAATAGATTACCAATAACATTGGTATTGTTAGCAAAATTAATACAGAAATAATCGAAGTGACGTTTCCTCAATATGATGGAATAAAATTACTTTTTCCAAAATTTTTAGTTATTGTTCAACGCGGTTGGAAAGAAATGTATGCTACTCTGATTTACAAACTTCCACTTTACTTGGATTTGAAAAGTATGTATAACATTAAATAAAATAGAATAAAGCTACATTGGTTCTCAAAATAGTACATTTTAAGTCCTCGGGCTCCCGAGTAAAGAATATAACTTCTATTTGTGCATAGTGACATATGAAGTTATTTTTCTACTTTTTAAATTTAAATTTTAATTGCATATTTTCTAAAAAAATTATAATATCTTGAACGGTCACGCGACCTCTTATTATGATGATGTATTATTATAATTATTATAGATTATGTTATAAATTCAATCGATTCCATAACTAAAACATTTATTTTACCTCTGTGTGGTTATTCGAGTGATGTTGAAACTATGAAAAAAAATATACATAAATTTGAGGTAATAGTACGGAATAATTAAAAAACGATTAAAAATCAAAAATTATAAATTTAGAAAAATTTTATGTATGGCACTTACTGTTATTCCGTAATGCATTTTGTCTCTATAAATCCTAATAATGCAAGCATTATACATTATTTGATAAAGGAAGGATATAATGTCGATCCGAGATCCAGATATTATGAAACTCCTCTTCATTTAGCTTGTTATTTGTAATTTTTACATTTATTTGTATACACTGTATAATAGGGTGATCACTTTTGCATATTTTTTTCAAAGATCAAAAATTATTTTTCAGCATCAGGATTATTGGTGATGATCACTTTCCTGAAAAAATTATTCAAATTGGTTGAGTTTGTACCGGGCCACTCAACATCGAAATTTTTCCCTAAAAAGTTTAAATTAAACATTATTCTCATAGTAAAATGTTATAAAAATTTTTAACAAATATAAAATTAATATTGTCGCGTTTCTAAAGAAGTAATGCGTGATAAAAAGATATTTGGCTTAGCCCTTATTACTAAATTCCCAGAACGATCTTTCTGATTATAAGAGTTATTATACGTTAAACACTGTTTATAATTTTGTAACAAAATATATTTTAATGATATATTATTTTAGTAAATGTGTCAAAATTCTATGGCTACGGCCAAATTTTGAGTTTTATTCATTAATAAGTAAAACTTAGTTTACCAATAAAAATATTTTTCCATGGTTATTTGACCCTCTTCTTCATATATGAAGGTATGTTTATACTTTTGCAACGCATTGTATAATGTACAGTTGGCTACATTTTACTTTTTTAAAATTTAAAAATACAAATTTAATTAGTCTAATCAATTTATCCGTACTTCCTTTGTGTAGAATTGAATGTTGCATGACTATTAGGGAGCCAAAAAAGAATTTATAAAAAATTTTCTTTAGTATGTTGGTAATTGCGTAAAACTTATTTGTATACGTTTGAAACGTGAAAAAAATATTATTCCTTATCAGCTGTAGCTCAGTTAAACCCATTATTCATTGACCATTTTAGTAATTTCCAAATATGACTTTTAAAATGAGCATTCAGAATATGAGTATCTAGCTCTATGTAAAATTTTGTTATTTTTTCATATAGACATAACCAGGAGTCAATATGGACCAGTTTGCTGTTCTTGTCCTACAGTGAATTAAATTATGAAATAAATTTAAGACGTATAATACACTTTTAAATGAAATTTGCCTTATCCAATGGACGATCAATAACTTTAATTATCATAAAATATTAAAACATTGACGATGATACTAGAGGGGTAAACACTGACGTAAAAAAAATAGTAATATATAATTACTAAAGTAATTTATTTATGACCAAAAATTCAAAAAAAATATGACATTTCCCAAAAATAATATGACCTTTTATGACAAATTCATTTATTATAGTACAGCTGATCTCAAATGAAGATACTGGAACCCCTAGGGACACCAGAAAATATTTTAGAGTGCCAGCTCGTCTGATACTATGACTCATAAATTATATATATTTTTTTAAATCCCAAAAATAATTGAAAATAAAAATTAATTTGTAATAATATACTTAGTTCCTTATGTATTTACGTCTATTTGATAGTCTCGGTATTTTTAAGATTGTATATTAAATACATTTACGCCCTTATTTCGTCAGTTCAATCATTAACGATTTTTTAGATATCCATTTAGAGTCAAGTAGAGTTTTAACAATTTTTTTTTAGCTTAGGGGTACTAACTGTGAAGTATGTTGGGAACCGCTGTTATAGTACAATAGAATATATTTATAAATATTTGTTTTTAAAAAATTTTTTTGGTCGGATAATATATTCTTCAACAACGAAAACGGATCTTTTAACACTTGATGATGAGTTAGAGTATTAGAGTTCCTTCTTACATTTTTAACATTTTTTTACTATTAAAAAAAATAATAATTTTTTATGACGTTGTTCGCATTAATAATTACATATATTATTGTACATATATTGTAACATAATTAATTTAAAAAAAATCCAAATAATGTATTTTTAGAGGAAACGAAGAAATAATTAAAGTGTTAATTGAACATAAAGCGGATATAAATGCTGTAAATATATTTGGATTTACTCCTTTACATATAGCAGCAAATATGGGATTTTTGAGCTGCTTCAATGAGTTGATTAGTCATGGTGCTTTAATATATCTTCAAGTATATTCTATTGTTTTTCATTAACATAATATAATATGTAAAATAATATAATAATATCTTAATTTAGGATATTTATGGAGATACAGTTATACACGACATTGTTGCATTTAGTGAATTGACGATGGTAGATAATATACTATGTATAGAAAATATAAATTTAAATATTATTAACAACAATGGATTTACACCATTATTCAATGCTATATTTTACAGAAATGGAGCGTAATAAATAAAATAACCCTATCCATCTATGTAGATTTCTGCAACACGGCCCAAAGCACGATTCGAAGTTTGTGTTTATTTGGTAAAGGCTGTAACTGAATGGTAGATATTAAAAAATTTAGAGGTCGTGCATCGAGCCGTATTGCAGAAATCTCATTAATTAGTCAGAAAATATTTCGAAATAGAATATACATGTATGTAATCACATTTTACGTGAAGACAACATAAATTCAAACAAATTTTCAACTCATCAAAATAATATAAAATAAAGTACTCCTTTTACATACTAAGTAAAGTTAGTAATTTTTAGTAAGTTAGAATACGTTTATTTTAAAAACCCTAGAAAATTGATAAACCAATTATTAAATACATGTATTTTTCTTAATTTTCGTTCAAAAATACACAGGAAAAAGTATTGTGATTAGCATTAGTGATTAAAAAAGTTAAATTGAATAAAATTGAAAGCTTACGTTAAATTGACTGTATATGAAAAAAATATATTAATAAATGTATTGATGAAAAACTATAAAAATAATTTAGAGCAGTGCACAATATAGTCAAATTATTTTCAGAAACAATGGATCGGCACGTTTTAGAGGATTGGAATGTATTTCACTTTGCTGCGTACATTGGATTTACTGATATTATCTCTTCTATGGCCTTAAATGTAATTTATAGTAACTTACCATTACACTAATACATTGTGAAATATTAAATATCAAAATCAACTATATATAAGTTATATTTAATAACAATAAGTAAATTAGATTAAATAATAATATTTAAATGTGAAATGTAAATGTGTGTTAAATAAATATGTAAATTATTAGTATAATTTATAACTAATTACCAAAATTAATCATAACACGTCAAAACATGGAAAAAATAATCATTACTAGATTTTTACAGTTTTACAATACTTTAATTTTAATTGACATTGAAATAAATCTAATATACCTTGTAGGATCCTATCATTTGAAAAATTGAGATTTTAGCTACAGAAATTATTAAATATTACCTGTTTTAAAAATTATTTAAAAACGCAATTTCAAAAATTTTCATGATGGTAACAATAATTTTATAAAATTAATTTTACAATTGTAAAAATGTTAATACAGTCAGACCCGGTTTGGGGCGAACCGCGGCAGCGGGCACCCTCGCTTTTGTAGCTTTTTTTCAATATTGTGTTAGTTTGATAGTATTTTATACTATTTCATATAAATAAATGTCAAATAGGCCTCGTTTTGGGGCACTTTATTTTTTTATAAAAATTAAATTATGACACAAAATAAAAATATCTAAATTAAAAGCTTTTAAGATAAAACGTTATTTGAACGAAAACTATGAGTAATGTATGCAATGAGTAAAGGAACAATATCTCGAATAAAAAAGGAAATTGTACCATTTTTGAGTAATCAAGTGATGATTCATCACTGATGAATGTTAATTTTGATGTTCGTATTCTAAAATGTTGAAAACCACATCCGACTATTTCTCAAAGTTTTTCTATTTGTACTTTTCCGATTATAATTAAAATGTTAAATAGATTAAAGTAAAGTAAAATAATTATAATTTAATATTAAAAATATTTAATTTGAATTAGTAATAATTAAAAAACTCAGACCAACTCAAACTATATAAACAAGAGAAATTTTGAAGGAGATACTCCACTTCATCATGCCATTAAATACGGAACAAGTCAATGTATCATTGAACTTTTAAAATATGGTAATTTACAATAAGATCTGTATCATTTTGTGTTTTTCGTTCAAATAGTATGGTGATGGTAAAAAGTTTATTCTCGTGTTAAAATGCACACTTGAAGGATTTTTTAATACACTTCCAAAAATATACATCTTAAAAAATCTTAAAAGAATTAGATTCCATGAAAAAACATAGTTTATTAGCATATCATTGAAAAATTTTACTCATTTTCTCTCATATAGGTAAAAAATTTAGCTTTTGTTTAAATTGGAAGACTGAGTAACATTTTTTTTATAAAGAAACACATCAAAAAATAATTTTCCAATATAATCTCAAAACTAACACACCATATTTCATTTGGTTGCCATCCCTGAAATAATAGCTTAATAATTTTAAATATTGATATTTAATTCCTAATATTTTTCATAAGTTACAATATATGTATTATATGTACATGATTATTATAAATATATGTACTGTATTAAGGACAGCTTAAGTTTAACTTGTTGAAAGTCCTTGATTGTATATACAATTGCAACACACTTTTTTTCTCATAACCCATGTAGGTGACGCTTACTGTGAAAATGAAAATTTGAATTTTAAAAATTGCGTAGCAATGAAAAAATTTTCGAAGAAATGAATTATATAGATTTTTATTCATATGTCTTTATTGGAAATGTGTAGACGTACAATGCACATTTTTTTTGAAATTATAGAATTCAATTTGCATTTTCATTTTTATTTTAATTCGAAATATTTGAAAAATATTGGTTGATAATATATTAAAAATTATTTTTCACCGGAAATGCCTAGATTTCTGAGGTTGAAATTTTGTATTTATATCAACTGGAATAAGCTCTATCAGAATAATTTTTTTTTTAATTTTCAGACCATTAATTATTTCACATTTTTTGTTTTACTAAGATATTTCGGAAAAAAATATATAAATACCAAAATGCTTTTTTGACCGTGAAGTCGTCACTTATTCAGATTGAAAATTTTTATGTGTGTTAACAGGATATAACTGTACCACCTGTAAATTTTTTGAAATTCTAAGGCTGTTTTCATTAAAAAAAGAAGGGTAATTTGTGGTTTTGGCCCTGAAGATACAATTTTTTTAAATTTAAATTTATGTTATGTTTATGATTTTAAAATTCGCATCAGCGTATATATTTATTTAAATTCTGCAACTCGTTTGATTTTCAAAAAGAGGACAACTGGGGTTTTTGACCCGTAAGATGTGAAATTGGGAGGTTGAAATTTATCTTATTATATGTCCCGAAAAAAACTATACTTTTTTTAAATTCTCCAACTCGTTTGATTTCAAAAAGAAGGACAATTGATATATTTTTTTAAATTCTCCAACTCGTTTGCTCTTCAAAAAGAGAGACAACAGGGTTTGACCTGTAAGATGTAAAATTGGAGGATTGAAATTTATCTTATTATACATCCCGGAAAAAACTGTAATTGAAATGTGGTCTTTAAAAAATTCTAAGAGTGGTAGTTATTTCAATAAAGTGGAACACACACAGACAAACACAAACAAAAATCACGTAGCCTTTTATATAAGTTAGGATATACCATTTGGCGGCTGTTATACGATTTAAAATTCCTCCCAATACATTAAAATAATGGCATACTACAGATGCAATAATATTTTCTTGTTCTATCCAGGTTTAAGGACATTAAATGCCACACCAACAACTAACATGACACTTAGTTCACAGTTCATAGACACTCAGTTGTCTATGATAAAAAATGAGAGGATGCATCCTATATATAATTTTGGGTGTTTTTGTGGTTATTTCAGTACTCCATTTTTATGGTTTTAATTGATTCTGCGGCAAACTCAAAACAGTTTAACAGCTTCGATTTATTACCATGATAATATCGGACAAAAAAGAAAGTATGCATGCAGGAACTCTTCCGATGAGGACTGACAATTGTTCTGGCATTAATTTTAAATGTTTTGGATACATCTGAGTTATTATACCAGTTCAACTGATCGTTTAATATTGCATTGAGTTCATTTATTATCATTAAAAATCACTTTCTAACTATATTTTGAGCCGTAAAATTACGCTAAATATGTAAGGAACCGGGCAATGAGACAGACATTTATTATATAATACGGACAGGGACTTACCCAGTTCACCACCATTTATTTAAAATTCAAAATTTTACCTTATAATAGGCGCAAATATAACAATTAATGATGCTAATGAAAACAATTCGGTAGCATTGGCTATTATGCATATTAGACCGTGTAAAGAAGATAATAATGAAATAATATACAATATAGTAATTCAATTTATTATTATTTGCAAATTACATTAATGTCCAATAGACACTGTTTATAACTAATAAACCTAGGGAGATACTTGAAAAATTTGAGAATCTCTTTTCTGAGGGGTAGAGAATTTTTCACAATGGAAATCTGTTAGCTGTTTAACAATTTGTATCTATAAAATTAACTAGAATGACGATGACATCTCATAAATGGTGTTCTGTTTGATATAGATATGAATTATTTTAGCCCTAATTTTGTACATACAAATAGATTAACCTTGATCAAAATTTACTGAAATTGAAAATTATATAAGATTATTTGTGTGAGTAGTTATTTATATTTACTTGGTCGAGCATTTTAGGATCGACTTGTAATTGTAATAATAAGAAATGTTGGTAAATGTATAAATGTAATTCAATTTAGATTAAAAAATTAAAGATATCTATATCAAAATTTAAAGTAACCAAAGGAAATATTGTTCTAATCCTCTATCTATTATTACGTATGTTTTTAATTTAGTCTGAGGTTGGTTAATTTGGTGTGTTTATTTTTTGCTTACATTAATATGTTAATAAATTCTTTAAAAAATTAAAAGTTTTGTAATGCTTTGCTTCATCTTCCAGCTTCATATTGCTAGTAAATAACAGTAAATTCATTATAATGATGAATCATGATCAAATCTAAAATATTTTTTAATAATTTTAATAAAATACTTTAGAGATAAACTTGATAAATCGTAAGTAGCCAACCCAGCTTTACTTAAATTATTACATGTATTAAATAGAAACTTAATAAAGATTTTATTTTATTGAGAAAAGTTCAGATTAATTGGAGGAGAATTTATATTAATAAATTTATATAATTTCAAAACCTTATTAATAATTCAGACCATACGAGTAAATTAACAAGTAAATAAACGATCTGAACACGAAATTTGGACCGTGCATCAAACGATGTGGCGGAAATCGAGTCTAAAACGTCCAAAATTTTTCAAATTCAAATTTAAAATCAAAAATTTTTATAGTACAGTTTTAAACACTTTGTTACCGATAATTCAAAAATCTATATTCCAATCAGTAAAATTTAATTGAAATTTGACTGTGATAAGATTTTTATTGAGATTACATTTTTGAATTTGAATATTCAATATTAAAAAATATTGTAACTATCGTTTTTCAAATTTAATTTAAATTTAACTTTATTTTATATCTTTATGAAATTCTGGTATTTAGAAAATGAATAGTAAGACGACAGTTAAATTACATTTTAAACTGTGTTTTTTTCTTTATTGTTTTTTTACTTAATTTTTTTAAATCCGATTTATTTATTTAAAAATTATCAGCAAAAACTCCAACCTCGACATTGCCGGTATTGGTTATAAACAGTAGACAACTTAGTTAATGTAATGAATTTATTTAGTTGGAGCTAGTTTTGAAAGTTTAATCAATGGAGACATGACTGTTCTTCAAAAATTTCGAATATATTACAAAAATGCTTTAACCAATGAAGTAAAGCGAAAAATCGAGGAGTTGGTTACATTTAGCTGATAGATAATGTGATGCATTTAGGGATTTGGAATCTAGAAAAAGATGTATGATATGCCTGGATACCAGACGATTAGTGTATTAAAAATTAAAAAAAATGTAAATAAAATGTAGGCGAATGATGCCGTGCACGCATATAATTGCATGTAAAGACGATAGCCTAAAAATCAAAGAATGTCTAGTATGCCATCAAAACATTCAAACGAAATTAGTAGTATCAAGTAAATTTTTGTTATTTATGTTTAAAATAAAATTTGATAAATCTAAAAATAGACAATGAAATCATTCGGAACGAACCAATCAAAACTCAATACAAAGCATTAGAAATATCTAAAAATATAGATGGAGACATGGAAGAACTGAAAGATCGGATAGATGAACTAGAATACACTATAACTTGTTTAATATGCCTAGACAACCAACGTGACATTGTTTTTAATTGCGGTCACACTGTCTGCAAATCGTGCAGCATAAAATTGGAGGAATGCCACATATGCAGAAAAAAAATTAAATCCAAAAATAGCTTGTATTTTTAGTTTGCTGTGATACCATCAATAAAATTTATAAATAACTCTAGTAACATGATAAAATGAATGCAATGACTACATACAACTTTGACAACCCAGACACTTGATCTCTTAATGATAATTACTCGATTCATTAATATTAATTATAATCTGTAACTATATGAATAGTTGAATACGACTACTAATATATTTCAATTCAAACATAGTAGTGATTGTGCTAAATATATTTGATATGACTTTTTAAAATTAATATTATGTATCAGAAAATGCATGCGAATGGTAATTTTACAAGTTTTTATTGATAAATTTTATTTAAATTTTAGATAAAAATTACATTTCTCCTTTCAATGAAATGTACGAAAAGAAATTGAATGAGTCTGTAAGAAATTCACCAATTTTCCCAGTATCAGAGCAAGTTATTTTACAAAATAAGAATTTTTCAAATTCCATAATTATTACTCATATTGAACCTTTTAAGTCTGCTTACTCTAGGTATCCAGATTCTGATGGTAGATCTGAAAAGTCATTAGAAGTATCAACCGTTGATTCGAGTGACACTAGTTTGGGAATAGGATTGAATTCGAATCGTTCAACATGGGAACATGACAATGTGATACATCGAAAAGTTTATGTTAATGATGTAAAAGTTTTTGGTATCAACTCTACCACTAATGTTGATTCTAAAGTTTCTAAAACTGTCTGTAAGAATAAAGAATCATATATTAAAAACGTCAAAAACAATAAAAAATCTAAAATTGATGTACCCAACCAACATTACGGTTTAATCGCCAATGAAAAAAATAAATTACAAAAGTCTAAATTCGGCAAAACCACATCAAAACCAATAGTTAAATCTGGTCAATTCAAGTGTGTTGGAAAATTTTTTAAAAATAAAAAAGAAAAAGAGTTCAATGCAAGTCCTCTCAAATTGGATAATATTTTTTGCAATTTGGAAATTGAACAAGACAATGAAATTGAATTTGGTAAAATTTCTCTTCTACCAAAACCCACTACAAATCTAAATGAAAAGAAAAAACGATTCAGAAAGAAACGTAAAGCTAAACCAAAAATACTCATAGATATTGACCAACCTATTCATAGTCGTTTACCAAATTATCATTTATACATTTACTCTTTTATTTTTCTATTATTAATATATCTAGTATATTTTTTGAAATGTAATTTATTTAAATATATAATATATTAAACGTTGGCTTGGTATAAAGTTTAATTTTTTCATTGACTACAATCTATTTCGATTGCTATACACAGATATATATTTGTCCAGTTCTTCTAAATCTTGCGATAGTTTTTGTGGTTCTCCTAAAAAAGTATTCATATTTTATCTTATTAAGCTGCTTACGATATTGTCGGTCTTTGTTTGGGTTGTATTTTATTTGTTCTAATTTTGCTGCTATAAATTATATATTTTACATTATTTTCATCATCAATCAAACACGTTTATTTGAATTAATGGATATTTTTATTTTCCCACGAAATTTATCAAAATTGGAAAATGACTTTTGATTATATTTTAATGTTAGTGCATGGAATAATTTAAAATGGGTGTGATAATTCACATTTCAATGGTTATTTCGACATGTATAGAATGCATTGTTTAGTTAGAGTTTAGAGCATAGAATTATTATTACTACTCATTGATCTGATAACAATAAACTAATGTAATTGGTACAATGTGTTGACCTTAGCATTTCAATATTACTATTTATTATTTAATCGTCAATGTCATAGAATTATTAACGTGTACAATACACAAATATTCCTCCCACATTATTTTTAGATCACGTTATATATTGTACACAATAGTGTAATACTGTATTATAATTAATCTAAATAAAGTCGAAATTGAGGATTATCTTTGTCTTTCAAAATAGTTTTATAATAAAAGCCTGATTACAAAATTAATACGTTATGTTGTGCGGTTATCAAGACTTACAATATCAAGCTCAAAGTTTATTACAACTTGTTTAAAAATTTGTAAATTAAATCCTATTTAACAAATCCTGGAAAATAAGGCTTAAAAAACTTTCAAAGGGCTAACAATTTTTAAACAGTAAAAAAATTTTTTATTCTAAAAAAAAAAAAATAGAAACAGGAAGATTCCAAATTGTAGCGACTGTTTTCAACATCGCTCACTCAAAAGATCTCAAAATTATCATTTCTCATAAACTTGTCATTCAAAAAATAATTAATACAGATTAGCTGCATAATAGAGTCGTATCTTTGCTGTATATTTTACGCTACACTCTCATTATGTTTTCTCAAGATACTCCTGGGTCTCGCTAATCTCATTGGTTATTAAAAATTTAAAAAAAAAACCTATCATCGATCACACGACGTGTTTTGATTCAAAACTTTTGAAAAGTTCATCAAAATTTTTTGAAAATTTCTCAGAATGCCAGAAAAAATGGAGCAGGAAACTCAACAAGACTCCCAGATAATTCCATCTTTCAAGAGCTAAGAAATTATGCCTCAAAAAATCAGAAAATTTTCAATAAAAAATTCCCACTATAGGCCAAATTAAATAATTGAGATAATGAGACCAAATGGGACATATTGCAACTAACAACCCGCTTCATTTGGAAGATAAAGTAGAAAAATCATGATCAGTCAAAAACTCCATAGAAGACAAAATAAAACGCTTTTGGGAGATCTTCGAAGAATCTCATCACATGACAACCTCAATTTAAAATTTGACAAAATCTTCAATCTCACACTCAAAATCGGGAATGTAAAAAATCTCAAAACTGTAATTGAGTGCTGCCTGATTTCGGCATTCCCAAACTTTCCTCATTTTCATACCTCAGATCTCGCAGATCAATTACTCCTCAAAAAACTCAACTCTCATCAACTCCAAAAGATTCGATTCCTCAAGGGAAATTCCAGACCTCATAGAATCAATTATCTCAACGACCTCATCATCATCCTCATCTACTCCGAGACCTCAACGAAACTCACGCTCAACAACCTCAAAGCTCACGTGCTTCAATTGTAGCGAATTTGGATACATATCACTTCAATGAACCAGGCCACTTAATTTCAAAAACTGCGTCAGGTGTGGCTCATCATCTCACAATCAAATTTCAAGAGACTATAATCTCTCAATTTCATCTCAACTACCTCAAACTCTTTTTATCCTCCAATTACCTATATCAGTCTCCTCTCACCTCACTCATTCTCAGCTTTCGAACCGCTCATTCTTGGGGGGGAGGTGTTGTACGGTTACCAAGACTTACAATATCAAGCTCAAAGTTTATTACAACTTGTTTAAAAATATGTAAATTAAATCCTATTTAACAAATCCTGGAAAATAAAGCTTAAAAAACCTTTCAAAGGGATTAACACGCTACTATATTAATTATTATTAATTGTAGTGGAGTGAAGCATACTTTTAAATTAAAACTTTTTATAATGCAAATGCAAAGTTCGCTTACATATTCAACATTAGAATGAGAATATTTAGGACAATGCAATTAACAACAATGTTGTAATTTAAAAAAATGTAAATAAAAATCATCATTGAAAATCGTAGACCAAGTGTATGCATTGTTAAATAAAAATAATTTAAGTTCGTTGTCAGAATTGTAAGCTCACATATCGTAATTGCATATTATAAATAAAAATCCAAAAATATAAATAATATTAACAGAGTGGGATTGCATTATAATTCATAACGGTGGGAAAGTTTTTGAAGTTGTAGTGAAAGTGAAAAGAACCTATACATTATTATATACACTATAGTATTTTCGTTGACCTTGAAGTTTAAATTTTTCCATTATATTGGATTTTAGTCGCATGCGGAACTAGAATAAATCAAGAAAAAGAGTCATTTAATATTTTTGATCTATTAAAAAATTTCACAATGTTTCGCGCCACCAACTTTGATTAATATTGCATTATTTCCGTGAAATGTAAATTAAATTTTTAGTAAAAGCTAATTCTTTGTTAACGAAATAATTGATTCTGAAAAATAATATTCCGCTAACGAGGATTTTTTTGAAAAAACATTACTTAGTACATCAGAAAAATTCACAGTCCGTTAATCAGGAATTATTTCCCGTTAACGAGGAATTCAGTTAAATAGGAATTAACCTGTACATATAAATATTACGCAATTCAACAATGTTAATTGGTTCAATTTTGAAAACTTTGTTTGCATTACGATGAATGTAACGATTAGTTCGTCTATTTTTGAATTTGGCAACATATGATTGATTTTTTCTAATATTATAATGAATATAAAAATAATAAATAAAACAATACGGCAACGGTTCACCCATAGCCGGGACTCCTCCTCGTGGCTGTTTTTCAATATCAATGTATTATGTGCCAAATTTAAACTGTAAAGTTCAAATCCGTCAAGAGATGGCTAGAGGTATCATGAGTAGTTATCGAAATTTTTTTAGGAAAATATTTTTTATTTTTGGATGAGTCTAGTTTGGACCGTTCGGTTCTGAAGTGTATCAAACTCGAATACATACCTTTAAAAATCTGGAAGATTCACTGAATGATGCAGGTATACTCCCTTTAATGCAAAAATTGTTGGGTAGGAATGCTCATTATTTTCAATTCCAAGATAATTTATTAAAAAATTTTTACAGTCGTGTTTTTACAAAAATGAAATCTCAGAAATTGACATTGTTACATTCAAAACGTATACTGTATTACCTTTTTATTCACCCATATTTTGCAAATTATTCAAAAATATATTTAATTTAATTTTTTAATTGTACATGAAAATACAATAAAAATATAAAAGTACATAAAAATGTACCTCTAGAAGTTAAAAAAATTGAATTGTTTGTGTTACCGTTTATTTGAAACATTGACAGTGCTAAAACTTCAAAAATCGAAAATTTTAATACATTTTTTGAAGATTAAGGCAGTATCGCAAATTTCATTTTTCAAAATTGACTCCTTTATAATCAAAAAGTAAATTTCTCCTTTTTTTTAAAAATAAAATAACCCCTAAATTTTAAAAAAATAATACATTCGGGGACGTGTTTAAAATTAAAAATTAAAATTGATTAACATTGTCGTAAATATCAACCTCTGAAACTTACATCTTCATGATCAAAACCACAAATTACCTTTTATTTTAAAAAATGAAAATATTCCTAGAATTTAACAAAAATTGAAGCTGATACAATTATCTCCACACACAAAGCCGTTTTAAGGCATGGGAAATATGGGTTGTAGCCCAGGGCCCCTCATTAAATAAAACCACCAAATTAATAAAAGTACTTTACCTTTATATCTTAAAAAGAGGCCCAAATTTATTAAAAAATACTTACCATTTATATCTTAAGAGTCAGTTTATAAGTTTTGAAGTGTGGGAATTCAAATAGCTAAAAAGAAAATAGTTTAAAGAATCAACATTCTGGTAATTATTCAATTTAAAATATAATGCTTTTATTACTCAATGAAATAAGACTTTAAGTCTCCAACCAACAGTATACCCTGTCTTCCAAACAGGGGACCTAATTTTTTTTTATCGCTTGCTCGAAATTTTAAAGGGCCCGGCCCTTTTCTTAACCCAGGGCCACAAATTGGCTTAAGACGGCTCTGCATACACACAGAATTTTTTTATCAGAATTTCCCAAAAAGTAAAATATCCCTTTTGATAATATTTTTAAATATTTCTTAGTTGAATTATGCGGCTATAACTATTGGATAAAAAGTAAGTTCTTACGCAATTATATTTTATCGTAAAGAGAAATTAATCATCTAAAACATAAAGTAATAGTAACAACACTTCTCCCATGACAATATCAAATTATTGAAATTTTAAAACAAAAAAATATAATAATACATAGTACACACATTTTGCAATAAATTACATTTTTGGTCTAATTACTGGAATACATTTATATTCTCGATTCTAAAAATTCAATTAAAAATGTAAAATATACATGTAATAATTTTAATCTTAATTTTAAATATTATATAACACAATTTTAACCATTAATACATTGCATTATATTGCTATCTTTATAAAAATTTGATAATTTACCATACTGTCATTTGTTTTGGTTAAAAGGGAACTAGCGTATGAATCATCAGTATTGAGAAATGAATCTGTATAGGAATACATACTATCTTTGCGGCTTGAATAATTTCTAAAAAAATATTAAAATTAAAAATATTAGAGATTTTTATTTGATAATTACTTTTCCAAGACATGTTTCATCAGGGGTCGGCAACTTTTTTATATCAAAAAATTTATCGGGCCCCATTTTTGAAAATTTACACATGATACATTTCAATTTTAATTAAAGAGAAACGGTTCTAGTATATCCAACAAAATAAAATCTAGGGCGATTTGGAAATTGAGTATTAAAAAGATTATAATAAGCCAATTGTAGTAGACAATGTTTAAAACGGTGTTTAAAAGTTGAAAAATAAATAATTTAAACATTACTCATCAGGCCACAAAAAAATTATTCTATTCTTTTAGAAATTTTTGTAAATCAAATTTTAAGGGGTTTTTTAAGATTTTTTTTGAATCAAACCTTCAAGGGTGGGAGGTTTTTAAGATTTTTTTTTGAACCAAACTTTTAAGGGGGGTTTTTTTAGAAATTTTTGTAAATTAAATTTTAAGGGGTTTTTTAAGATTTTTTTTGAATCAAACCTTCAAGAGGGGTTTTTAGGATTTTTTTTTGAACCAAACTTTCAAGAGTCTAAAAGGTCAATCTAACTAAGAGTCTAACAACTAATCTCGTACAATTGAGGTGTTGCAAAATTTTTTTATATAAGCTTACGTCTGCAATATGTTAATTTTTTGTAATAGACGTTCATTGTGTATTTCTAAACGTTGTTGTTGATCAGTACTTAATTCTTTAGTTTTTTGGTAAACTGAATTTTCATGTCTGTAAATTTAAAATTTACAATTCAAATTCAAATAATTACCTCAATGCTTCATTCTCCACCATATATTCCTGCAGCATTTCATATAAGGCACGATCTGAAATTTTAGTTTTATTAGATTTTTGATTCTGATTCATCGTAACTTCTTTGGTGTCAGTTTTTTTCATAAAATTTAAAAAATTGTTATCATTTTCTTTTTCCAATTCGCCTTTTGGTTTAACCGGAAAGTTTATCTAAATATTTTAAATTTTAAATGTACATAAAATTTTTAATATTACGAAAATTACATTTTTTCGCAGATAGTGGTTTTCGTGGCGTAATACTTTTAATTCTCTTTTTAATGTTATTATTAAATGCTCGCGTGGATCCTATGTTAATAATTTACATTAAAACATTTATTATACTGAGAATTTCACAAGCAGAAAATTAAAATGAATATAAATATTAATTTTGATACGTAAATTCAGTATACATAAATGTACTATTTAAATTGATATATAGGATGATTAAATACCAAGTTTAAAAATTATGTTTTGGTAAAAATGTGGTTGGGTTTGCCGGAAATTTGACCCAAAATATTGTAATAATAACCATTTTAATAATTGGAATATTGATTATTCTAGTAGCACGGGATGCATATCTTAATGTATTTATTGTCTCGGCCAAATTTTCCAATGATTGTGATATGCATGCAATCTATTATGAATATTATCCAACATTTTTAAATTGATTGTTATATAAATAAAAATACACTATACAACTATACCAGCGGTTCCCAACATACTTTACCGTTGGTACCCCTAAAACATGGGTTCTTAACCTTTTCCTCTTAACCCCCAAGAATGCAACTAACTTACATTTGACAAAGTTAACCATATAACTATAGTAACAAAAAATTGATAGCTGAAATGATTAAAAGTGGCTTCAAATTTGAAAAAGCCTTTAAACATAAAAAACACTGGTTTGTACGATTTATCAATATTATTTATTTTAGTATCGTTTAATATTAACCGATTTCATTTTTTGGATAAAGGCTTAAAATCAAAAAAGGCATTCACGTGCAAAATGGGTTTTTCTAATAAAAAAAAAAAGTGGACACAGTAATATGCATATTAAAATATTTAATATTTAAAAACGTTCATTCAAGTTTAAAGAATATAGCTGTAAAATGATTTTTATTTAAAATTTTCTGACACCCCAAGAATCGGTTGGAACCCCCTGGGGTGGCGGCACCCAGGTTAAGAACCCATGCCCTAAACTAAAAAAAAATTATTTCGTACCCCATAATAATTTAAATTTAGTGTAACTATGACTCCATATGATTTAAAATTATTAATTATTAAAACTCTACTTGACCAAAAATGGATATCTGAAAAATCGTTAATGATTGAACTGGCAGAATAGGGACGTACAAATTTACGTCGTACATATATTTAATATGCAAACTTAAAATCACACAAGCTATTAAATATACATAAATGCATAAGAAACTAAGTACATTATTGCGAATGAATTTTTAATTTCAATTATTTTTGATAATGTAAAAAATATCTATACTTTATGAGTCATAGTATCAGACGAGCTGGTACACAAAATAATGTTTGGGACCCCCTAGGGGTCCCAGTACTCCAATTTGGGAACCATTGAACTATAATTAATTTTATTAATAAAATAGTATAGTAAATATATTTTTTATATAAATTTTATTTTTATATAGTATGTATTTTAATTACATGTAGGTATTAATATTTTATATATCATACCATTAAAGTTAAACCAGAACCTCCGAGACTTTCAGCTAAAGGTGTATTTAAATAAGTTATAACTTATAAGGATTATAATTAAATAATACCTAATAATTTAGTCAGCTTACTATCCCTATATGGAACATGCATATGCTTTCGTCTGGAACTTAAAGAAGCTATACATTTTCCTAATACAAGTAAACTTTTATTAATATTGTTTGATTCATTTTGCATTGTACTATTAACAACTTCCTGGTTTTTAATTTTCTCATTTCCTATAACATAATATATCACAATTCCGTTTCTATTTGAATAATTTATCTTGACAATTATTGTACTTTAATAAGGTGGGAATGTCAAATGAAAATATTTAAATGTAAATAAAAAAATACCGGCTAAATCTACAAAAATTAACTTTCCATTATGCTTGATTACAACTGAATTATCGTTAACATCAGGATATTCGGATGTTATTCTTATCGTTAACACAGTATGAGACCGACTGGAATGTTCATTACTCGTGCGTTGACAAATGTGTCTATTTCGAATTCCTAAATAACAAAATTCAAATTAACCAAATAAAAAAAATATTAGTATTTTATTTTAATTAATCTACAACCTAAATTTGAAAAGGTTTATTTAATTAAAAAGGGGAACTATATCAAAGGGGAAATAGGACTGATCCACTACGAAATTAAAATAAGAAGTTTCAGAAAGGAACGTGCACAAGAATGGATGCAAAATTGCTTAAGAAAAGAAAAGCAAAAATACAATGGCCCTGTTGTCGTCGTTATTGATAACGCTTCAGTGCACAGCGATATGGAGAGTATATTACTAATACCAGAATTTTGTGAACATTCATTTTTAAGGCTTAGACCATAAAGTTCTATGCACAACCCAATTGAGACTGTGTAGTCAAGCGTTAAAGCCAAGATAAAGCGATCACTTGGCGTTCGCCTTGAGGAGGTATTATATAGACAAAAAAATGTATCTATGACTGAATCAAGAGCACGTGCCCTAGAACAGTTAATTAGAGAATCTATGAATTCAATTAGTATATCTACGTGTGATAATTGTATTGCTGGTATAAGCAGATACATTGCACCAGTAGTACAATTGGAAGACATAACATTTTAATTAATTAATGTTTAATTTTTTTTTATTTATAATTTTAAAATTTAATGTTATCATTTTTAAGTTTATTATTCTTATTTTGAAATTAAAAAGGTATAGATATAAATTTTTTTTAATACAAAGTTGTGCACTAATATACGAGCTATTGTGCAACTAGATACGAACTATTGTTAATATATTTTCTGGATAACTTAATTTACAAAATGTTTGAAATTGAATTAAATTAAAATTAAATCAAATCAAGATATTTGACATAATTAATAACCTTCTTGTAATACTGTCATCAAATCATTAAAAGTTTGACACTCAACTAGAAATAGATTTTCAACATAGAATCCATTTGCTTTCGACCATCTCATTTGTAGATATTTGTTTTGTTGTATATTAAGTAAATCAATAATCTAAAAATTAATAAAAATTTAGATACAATTACAATGTAAATTATAGTGTATGTCATACATATACCATTACATATTATCATACATTATATATGTATGTAATATGATATAGGGCAGTCATGTAAAACTTAAATACGTGGCAGGCCACGTTATAAAAATTATCACCTTTGAAAATTTTGATAATATGAATCAAGATCATTGTGAAATACACAATGTCTATTGGAATGGGACATCAAAACAGATAATAATAGACGTTATAAATTCAATATAGAATAAACCATTTTTATTAATACATAATATTTAAATATTAATATATTATACGAAGACTAAAAAAATTATTTTCTTGAATATCATAAATATTCTGTTTAAATTAAATTTAAAATCAAGACCCTTGAAGATGACCAGGGGTATATGGAACTATGCATTGTTTTCGATTTTTTTGGGCCCATTTTTCATTTTCGGTGGCATCGAACTTGGTAGGCTTGACTTGTCGTAATTAATTAAAAAAATTTAGTTATTTTTGAAATTCTGATACGTTGAAATAGAATGATCAATATTCAATGTAGCCGATAAATGAAACGCCATCATAATTGCTGCTAAATAGTTATAAAATAAAAATAACCTGTTCGTTGTATATTTCAAGATATGACAATTTAATGACAAAAGTTGTACTCTTTTTTTGGCAAATCATGTGCATTAAATAATGCATAGCTCTAGGGATCACACCATCCAATTCGGTATACCTTCTATTTATTTCATTGCTTTCAAACTACATATTTAAATCAAAATAAATTTTTTTTAAGAATTACGTGTCCTGGAGGCCCTGTAATTGTATGTGTTTTACCAGACCCAGTTTGTCCGTAAGCAAATATTGTTGACGAATAGCTATTTACATTAATAAATACAGTGGTTTATCAATAATATAAATCAGGCGAATAAAATTTGTCTCAATTTTCGCATGGTGACATAGGATTAGGTTTATCCAAAATTATATTAATTTCACATTTAAAATGTGCAAAAATAATCTCATACCATGAACTTTGAAATCAAGAATCCAACGAACATGATTATTTCATGGAGCACGTGGAACTCTGTGCATCAGGGTGTTGCCTTTAGTTAAAAAATTGATATAATTGGTTTCCTAGTTAATTTCAATAGATTTACAGGAATAATGTGTCAAGGTTTCCATATTACCCTAATAATGTCTAAATTACCCTCTTAGAGCCATATCTATCAATTTCGGTATCCCGGAACGGCTAAACACTATTTTTTGAGATTCCTCTGCAGAAAACACAGCACCAAAGGAAAAGAGTTTATTTACAAGCTGTGACTTGATCTATCATAAAATGCATTTAAATGTTAATAATTTAAACAAAAAACAAAATTATTACCCTTATACTATTTTCTTTTTCTATAGTCGCAGATTTAGTTTCTTTGGATTTTGTTGGACATAAACTTAATAATTGAAAAAAAATAATAAACTAATTTTACCGAACTACAACATGAACATGATCTTTTCCATTATTAAGAAAGGATCTAAGACTATATAAAAAGTTTATATAAAATGTACCGCTTTGATTTGATCCTCTTTTCTTTCTTAATATCTTTATCTAGGGATTCGTCGGTCTTATCTTTGGTGAAATCATATGAAGAATTTGATGATGTAATAGTATCCTCCGTCAACTCCTCTTCAGGTTCATTACGTTTAGATTTCCTAATGCTGCGACTAGGATACTTGCTGTTAATCATTTTGTAATAATCATTTCCATCTCCAAATTTGATTGAATCTATGGACGAATTGGAAGGTTCGGCATCATGATTTAATTGGACATCGGGCGTATATCGATAATCTCGAATACTAGCATTTTCATTCTCCAACTCAGCCTTAACCATTGTAGATTTTGGATCTGATGAACTGTCAGTCAATTTGGATTTTAATTTTTTAAAAGAAGCATTGCGAGATTCAATGGTTTTGTATTTATTCACCTTTTTAGAGCACTTGACATTTATAATTTCGGGTTTGTTGATTTCGTATATTGCTTGAATTTCTTTAGGAATTGTATTGTTTTCCATTTCTTTAACATTATGTATTGTTTCACTTTTCGTCTTACGGTGATTCCAATCGACGTCAACTCCAATATCATCGTAGTTGAGACTATTTGTCGAACCAACCATGTTTACGCGTTGAGAGGAATTTGAGAGTATATCACGGTAATTTCATTTAAATTCAACATTACAAATGCATGTAGCGTTTATAAAAACAATCAATTTCTTAAATAGGTTACACCAATAAAAAAATAATAATCAAAACATTGTAGAGAATAATGAGTTAAGACTTGAATTAATGGAATAAATGAGTACATTAAATTTAAAATTTAACATTCAAAGAATTCAGATTAACATTTTAATTACAAGAAATATATAAGTGTGCTTATTAAAAACATATCGATAGCAAATATTTAACAAATATACTTACAATTTTAATAAACAAGAATGGTGGCCTATTTATGATACAAACTAGAGGCAAAAACTATATTTCGATGAATACTTGTACTACATTCCTGCATTTTTTTACACATAACATGATCATCCACTAATTGTAGGGACGTTATAATCGATCGAATCAGTTCGTCTAATCGTTGCACGCTTCTTACCATGTGACCTTCGTTTATATTTTGACAATTTTCCATTATATTTTCAAATGACTAAATAACTTGTCTTTAAAATTAAAAAGAAAGGTTACGTTTCCATCAGACCATTGATACATAGGTTCCATTAATATTACACCGAAACTATCAGTTCGCATAATGAGGTGCAATTGTAAATTACATTTTCTTTCAATATATGAAATTCTATCAATCTCTAATGTTAGTACCTTAAAAACCTAAATATGTGGATTGAAAATAAAATAACATATACAATATTATGATAATAATCATAATAATATAACAATATAAATAATATGTACCTTAGGGTGTTTCACAGTATGTAACTACTAAGAACTTTCGGGTTAAATAGATGTAGTTTTATAAAAAATAGACCATAGCGAACATATTCTACTATCATTTAATATTAATTTAAAACTAACTTAGATTAAAATAGTTACAAGACAAATCTATTATCACTCAATATCAAGACTTATAAATATATTTCTACTTAAATAAAATATTGCTCTTTCTTGTGTCTAAAGTCTTAATAACACCAGATATCTCGATCGATAACTATATTTCGTCTCACACGTTACACATAGTAAGAAAATTTTTTGATAAAAACTTGTTTTGAAGTATGGCAAGATAAAATAAGATTTAAACATTTATGTGGTAATAAAGTTCAATTTGGCAAATAAATTGTATTGTCAATATGTACGATTTCAAATTAAATTAAACTTAATTAAAGATTCAATTATATATCAACGTGAATTTGCGAAATTTTGTAAATTATTGACTTAAATGAAGTTACAAAGTGAAAACATTTTTGTGAAACATTATATTGGTTATAATTTTGACCAGAAAAATTTGCCAGCTAATGGTCAAGTATTAAAAAGAATTTTGGCATTAAAACACGATACGGTTATAAAACCTTTTAGATTAATTTCTACAGAAATTGAAAAAATTAGTATAATGTCTGGCTTAAATTTTGTATTGGTCGATAGAATGGAAAGTAAGTTAAAAGAATTATGGAATAACTACAAGAATGCAAAAAGGCGAATCAATTCTAGCAGATTTTGTTTATTTAAAAGTAAAATTTTGTTCAAATTTTACAAAGATGATCAGAGTATCACATTTAAAGAAGA
>LWCA01000777.1:0-18301 GCA_001642005.1 Intoshia linei | reverse complement strand
TTAACATTTTTATCATCAAAATTAATTTTTATCAATTTATATGTTTAAATTATACAATTCTTTACTCATTGTCCATTTTGATTAGCATACTTTTAATATCTTTCTTTTTAAAATCTGTGAGGTTATTTTTAATAGGAATTTGATAATTTTTTAAAGAATTATCAAGTCGAGATTTAGTAATTGAACCAGTAAATGTTCGTTATATTATAAAATAATACGTTTTCAAGCTTAATTTTTTTTGGTAAAAATGTAAAAGTTATGATTTAAAACATTTTTCATCAAAAACCTCATTTTTGATAAAAATGCAGATAGAACATTATAACTCTAACACAGCGATATATTCATTTCTTTTCCATAACTATCAAAATATATTATAATATATTTTAATATTGGTGGATGAAATAATTATTGGTGTATGAGAAATGCATTTAAATTTTTTTGAAATTTACCATCAATTTAATGAATTATTATATTAAATGTATATTTTAAAATAATGCATTGTTTGATAGTTCATAATATCTGTAAATAACCTCTATTAACGTTTCAGCCATTAATTTTTCAGCTCCTTTAATATTCAGAATAAATTCTAGTCTTTCAAATAAAATATTTTGAACAACGTGATTGTTCATTGCCAGAGCTTTTAATAATTCAAAACATTTTTCAAATAATATTCGATTGGCATGAAATTTCCCCTAAATTTAAAAAATATTTATTCACGGGTTGTAATGTCATTAATGTAATCTATTTTTTTAAAATTAGAAATTTATCACATGTTAAAAGATGTATCTACAATGTAGATTCTACATACGTATAATGTATAATATTATGTGTAATATTATGTATAATATAAATTTAAATATCGACTTAATTACCAATAATTGAAAGTATTGTTCATTTGAGGCATGTTCATAAGCATAAATATATGCTGTACTTGCAAAATAGTTTGCATCATTTTCATATTTTTCCATTAATTTTATATCAACATTTTTACTCATTATATTGAAAATATCGATAAGAATATCTAAAAATGTAATAAATTTTAATATACACGTAGTGAATCAATGATTTGTATATTCAATGTTGATTCGTGTTTATGGTTAAAACATTAAATTAAATGTTACCCTGATTAAATAACATGGTTTGATTTATTAAATGAGTTTCAGAAAAGGTTTCGTCCAAATAACAATAACTAAAATATAATATTATCTTTAATTCAAAATTTCATGTTTGCAAATAACATTAATATCAAAATACCCTATAAGTTCATCTATCTTAATCAATAAATCGGCTAAATTTTCATTTACTAATTGAGTTTTTTTAATTCGTTTTAAAAATGGCAAAATAACCAATATATTCGATAGTACTTGAACCGATCTTTCTGTTATCAAAACCTATATAAAGTAATATTTATAAAATAGATAAAAGTCCATTACTTGGGCTTGGATAACATGTTTAAACAAATTTTCATGAGATGAATAATATCTGTTTAAAAGTTTTAAGGATTTCGATACAATTTCGTCATAATCATAACTGGCTAAATCCTAAAAAAGAGCAATTTAAATTTAACTTGATAAATAACATAATATTAAATATATTAATATGTAGCACCTATAAACTGTAGCAAGTTCTACAGGTGGAGCAATTGTGCACATTGGTTAATTTTATTAAATAAAAAACGCAAATATGTCAATTTATGAAATTAAAACTTTGATTCATGACTTTCGAATAAAAATTTTAAGATTCTCTCATTTGTATTGTTTTCAATAGAGAGTGCATAATATGCATTTAATTATAATTTGTTATGTATTAATACTAGTAATGTTTCTTTAAATTCATTTTTATCAACAGTTGCACAAATTAGAGACGAATTTTGCATAATATGACTGATTTGTCTAATGCATTCTCTAGCCACTCTATAAAAATTGTAAAACATTTAAAATTAAAATATAAATCATATATAATTACGTTGAATTTTTTTCAATATCAAATGTATCGTAGAGTGCCGGTTCCAAAATATTGGAACCAGTCAAACTACAAAATGTAGAATCGTGTATTTCTTTAAACAACGAAATTAAAGACTACAAAAGTATAAATTAACGTTAATAAAGTAAGAAGTAATGAATTAAAAAATAAATCGAAAATAAAAATAACCTCAAGCCTATTATTAAACATGATGTTGATTAGTAAATCAATAACTTTGATAGCATTACATTTTGCATCGACAACAGCAACAGTTTGTCGAGATTTTTTAAATCGTTTAGTGATTCTATAATTTTGGAGAACATTTTTCGGTATATCTACATAAAATCCATATTCATATAAATATTATAATTATCAAACCTGATAAACTAATATATGGTTTATCATTTCTACCATCAAGTAAACCAAAAAGAGGGGTTAATAACATTTCCAAATCTATTGGTTTATTATAGAATCCATATTTAACCAAATAATGCACAAGGTTTAATACATTAGAAACTAATATATTGTGGCCAATTTCAGAAGACGTCATATCCGTATTTTGTCGTAAAAATGCATGAACCCAATCTTGCAATTCTGATATATAACCATTTTCATCCGACGGGTATTGAAAATTTGATGACTAGAATTAATATGAAATCATCAAAATAATAATTATAATTATTTTTCTACATAATATATAAAGTATAAGAGGTATACTTTATATTTAAATGTTTAATATACCATTGTAAAAGCGCTAATCTTTTTTGAAGATGGTATATTATCATAGACCAATGATATGTTGACGCTTTCCAATATTGTAATGTTATTTCCAACGTCGACAAACAAATCTAATATAATATTATAGGCTTTTTATTATAATGCATATATATTATTATATATTATAGGATTTAATATATCATTGTATATTTCTAAGTTTAGTACACATTCATTTTGATATTACTTATGATTAAATTGCAATATTTGGCGATTAATTCATCTGGTAATTCTTTATCAGTTAGACAGGTGTACGCTTCTTCCCAAGACAGATAATTTAAATCTTTTGTTATCAAGTTTATAGTATATTCATTTCTCCCCTGTAATTGAAATGTATAATATTATTAGTATTTTTATTATTATAATTGATTTACAATTGATAATTACACAATAAATTCAATATTATTTATCTATGTAGAAATGGGTTAGATTTTTATTCAAGGATCAGGGAATAATTTAAAAAAGTTTCTCTAAATAAAATTGTCATTGATATTAGACTTGAATCGTAATTTTAAAAAAAATTCACAAAAGGGCCCACAGCAGTAATTTGGGGTTCATAAAAATTTTTAAAATTTACAGTAATAAAATAAAGTTATAAATGATATTTCCGCAATGATAGTAATTATTTCTAATTAAGGCCATTTAATTTAATTTAATATCTATTAAATACATTAAACTTATTAATCAAATACATTAAATTTGATAAAAAATGTAATTAATTGATTTTTAATTAGTAATAAAATTAGTTTATATATTTATGATAGTCATTAAAAATAAATTCTAGAGATTTAGAAATATAATATTTGGTTAACGGAATTTTTGGTTTATACTGAAATTACCGAACATAGGTATCCAAATAAATCCAATTGATGCACCAAAAATAGATATTTCAAATCAACATTCAGATTTTTCTGTAAAATTAAAATACAATTGTATATTGATTGAATTAATTTTAAATGAAAATATACCTTTTGACAAAATTTACTTAGAGAATTAAAACGTTTTCCATTATCGGTACTAACGTAAACACTATTATCTCCTTTTCCAATTTTCGATCCAATATCAGTTAGAAAAACACAATTCTATATAATTTAATCATCATGGTAAAAATTTAATAAATATATTTTTTGTCTAAGACTTTGACTGATGAGAATCGGCAGTAGATTCGGGTTAGATAAAAATTAATAAACCTATATGAAATCCATACTTGTTAATACAGAGTTGTGCAATGATATAAACATTATTGTGAATCTATATAAATACATACATATGTACTACATATATATGTAATATATTGTAGTGTGCATTCATATACGGAGTATTATGCACTCATATAAGGCTTTAGTGCGACCCTAAGTATGTTATTTTATAAAAAATACGTACTAAATAAAATTATGAATTTAAATTTTATATTACAAATTTTGTTATATATATAACTTATACTTATTTTTATGTATCTACAGTATATATTTTAACATAAACCATTCAAATTTAATATTTATTACCATTCTACTATGTTATTAATAAAACTCAAGTTAATTGGATGAACATACAAAAATGTATCACAATTTATAACAAAATAAATTTAATTAACCAGATAAATCTAGATGAAATGTTCAATGAATTTATTGCAGTTGATTTATGTTTAAAAAATTCTCCTACTATTCCTCCTTGGAAGGATTTGTGTGATAATATCGATACTAATAGATTCAAAAAATTAATCCAGTTTTATTATTCTCTAAATTGATCAAGTACATATGTAGACGAGTATTTAGTGTTACTATTAATTATTGGACAGAACATGTTTCTAACCTTAGCTTAAAAACATTAAAATCTGTCATTTTACTTCGAGAAAATTCAAAGGAAAAATGTACTAATGTTTATAAAAATTTGTTAAACGACATTGAAATTTGTAAAAACATTAATTCTAGCAATAAATATAACTAATTATAATAAATATATATTTCATTTTCAGCAATTACTCGTGTTTATCATAAACTTTATGTCTCAATTTAGTTATTGTTTAGTTATACAATTTTTTTATATATTTTTTAAATTTTCGTTTCTAAGCAATATTAGTACGTTTTTAGTACGTTAAAAATATGGTCGCATATATTAAGTATATATAATAATATTGTCCTTATAATAAGGATATTGCATGCCTGCACAATAGTGTTTATATCAGTGCACAATAGGGTGATCACCATATTCAAAGATCAAAAAGTATTTTTCACTATCAAGACTATTGGTGATGGTGATCACTTTCCTGAAAAAATTATTAGAATTGGTTGAGTTTGGACCCGGCCACTCAACATTAAAATTTTTCGTAAAAAGTTTATATTAAACTTTATTTTCATAGTAAAATGTTAAATATTAATAAAATTGAAACTTTATTATAATTTTGGCTAATAATATGGCATGATTACACCAATTGTGTGTGGTGTTATTTAACGTTAAATCAATTTTGGCTTATAGTATGATACGCCTACATTAATTTTATTCGCTGTAATTCAGCCTAAATTCAATTTTTACTAAAATATCTAAAAGTATATAATATTTTGTATGCAATATTGATGTTTTATTAAAAACATGATGTTTATTATTATTAAATGTTAATAAAATATGATATCTTCTTGAATTGGAGTGACGAGTTTTTACTCTTAAAACAATGCAGTATACAGAAATTTACGCCCTGAACAAGGATGGCTACTATTTGTATGCAATACAAGACGTTAAATTAAAACAAGATAGTATAAAAAATAATTATATACCATGGTTTTATCCTTTAACCACTTATCTGCTATGTAATTCTGGTTATCTCGAATTGAAACACCGTCACATAAGCACAATACTCCCAATATATCCAAATATCTATAATCCTAAATATTTGAATATTATTAATAAATCGATTAAGACGTAAATAAAATATTGCGCACCTTTTTGGTCTTTAACAGAGAAATAACATCATCTATTTGAGGTCTATTTATTCTGTCCACGATTTGTCGATTATCTTTTATTAATTCCATAACCATTTGAGCAACTTGAAAACCAATTTTTCCCTTAAGTTTATTATATTTACGATAATTAGAAACCTACCTCTGTTCGAACTTGTGTCTCAAAAAATGGAATGTGCTTTGAAATGTACAGTTCATTTTTCCTACTATTTCCTTTCAAATATTCCTTTAGGGTGGAATAACATTCAACAGCAATGTTAGTCATATACCTAGTATTAGATAAAAAAATTAAAAAAATTAGAGCCATAATTGTGTAATAATCTAAATTATTATTTTAGATTAATAATTACATTTGATCTGCTGATCCTCGGATAGGGAATTGCAAAATTTTTACCAAGACTTCTACTACCTATAATAACATAATTTATACGTGATATAATGGTAAATTTATTAGAAATGTCATAAATTGGTAATATATTTTACTCTTAAGTTTCGTATTAATTTTTGTCTTAATTTACATGGACTGCCATCAATTATCATAAATAATTGTAAATCTCGTAATATCTAGAATATATTTAATTTAAACTAAATAGTAATTGTCACAACCTTAATTATTTTTTCTGCATCCTTGTCTTTAAGAATCATTCCTTCATTCTTCTAAATAAAAATGTTTTCATTAAAAAAACTACTAAATTTCAAGATACATGTATTTACCAGTGTTCTCATTCAAACAAACAAAATTAGCCAATGAATAAGAATTAAAATTTTTAAGATGTATTACAGACACGGCTTTCTATGGTGCTTTAAATTGACTAAAAACAGTTTTTGACACAGGTTAATAGATCATGAAATATACAAGAAAATGCACATTTCCTGAAGTATTAACAAATTTTCTTAGGCTAATCTTCGATCATTGTTTTTATATAATAGGAATCGGGACTATCATCATTGGGAATTCGGTTTTATATTATTTTAGTTGTTATACGTACATAATATAGTTTACATTTTCACTCAATTTCACTAAAATAGATGCGCTACCAGCAACATATTTAAAATTATTGTAGTCACGATCTACAACCGGTTCTAGAATGTATGCATCGTGATAAAGCATGTCAACAGACAATCCTATTTTTCTCAATTTTGCACTTGTCCATGGCAAAATGGCCATACTACTATTTCCAACTGAAACGACAGCATCCCTTCGTGTGTAATCTTCTACATTGAAGTCGTTATAATGATATATATAAAACGGAAAAAAATAAAAACAATGAGTTAAATAACCGATTAACGCAGTGAGCCAACTGTTTGTTTCTTTGTGTTTGATACGACAGAAAGTTGATTTTAAAACTATATCGCCTTCCTAAATAAACTTTATACTTTGAAAATAAAATAAAATTACTGCTGTAACGGGTGATAATCTGAATATACTAAAATATATATATGAAACGAATACGGTATGATATATATTTACGCATTTTTATCTTCACATTTATCCACCAAGATTATATTATTGGATGAATCAATACAAAGGTATTTACGAGTAGTCATGTGTTTAATTAGAATATTGTCTGTCCAATGTATCGGACCGCCTAGTTATTATGATAAAATTAAAAAATATAGCGAAATATCTCAAAACTTAATAAAAAGTGACTATCAATTAAAAAAATAATCAAAAATGATGATTTTTAATTTTAGGTTAAAAAAAATTAATTTGCATTTATGACAAAATTTGTTGTTTCATCATTAAAAAATTTCATTTGTAAAATCAAATAATTATATTGAAAGTATAAATACCTTGAATAGTCGTGTCAGCAAATAAAATTTGCCAATATATTATTGCGGATGTAGACGGAAATAATGTTCTAGGTTTTTTTTGGTCAGCTGCACGGAAACGGAAATGGACTAATAAATTTATTATTTTTAATGTTATCATTTTATTTACCATCTTCAGTTTGTTCCACATCAAATAACCCTTCACAGCATAAATTTGCTTCAATTTCTTTATGAAAAATTCGTATTACATCTCCACCCTAAAATCGTATTCATTAATTTAAAAAGGGTGAATTTATATAAAAATGTGTAAATGATTAAAAATAAATATAACTATTAAACCTTAGGGTTTTTGCGATTTCTAAAAATAGAGCAATAAAATTCTAATATTTTATATAAAATATCTATTAATACCTATAAAATAAAAAAAAATAATAATAATAAATAATTTTTTTTAATAATCAAATCTCAGATTATTAAAAAATTTTAATATTTAGTGTGATTTTATTTTACTAGTTCAAATGTAAGGCGTAGATTGTCGCCTTATATTCACATCATTAATATATAATATGCTTCCCATAATAATATACGTTACATTATATAAAAACCCGTCCCAGAATTTATATATTTTTAAATTCTAGGGTTGGTTTTATGTATATTAATTTAAGTATTTAAATATACACCCGAATAATTAGGTTATTTAATAAATTAGCTAATATAAATAAATAATATAAAAAAATATAAATAATAACGTATTGTATTTTTATAATTCAATAATTTTACATATAGATTAATACATTGTAATTTAAATTTCAACCATAATTATAAAAAAATCAGCCATACATTTTATTACCATAAGTTTGATTGCAATAATAAAATACATCAAATGAAATTGACTGGTAGATCTACAATACGTTATGCATTTAGGTGTTAAATGTAAATTGGGGTTTACCCCTGAAGGACTCCATTTCTGAAAATACAAATTATGATAAAACATCACTCCGGACAAACTATATTAGAAATTCGGTTTTTGTAAATTCTACAACTCTTTATTTTATAATTAAAAGGTAACACACCCACAGATACTTAATTTTATATAAGTAAGGTATACATGAGAAATTTTAATTATTAATGTTCTAATTGTATTAATTCAATTACCCTAAAACATTCAATATCCAATGTATCATTAACACTTCTTATATACAATGTAAAACCAGTTTGTTGAACAGATTGGTTTAATTCATATCTATATGGAAATAAATTAAATTAATGAATACTTTACGATCCAGGGTAGATAAACTGTTTATTGTAAGGATTTCCACTAATGTGCAAAAATTGACCTGGCGATTTTACACTTTCCAATATAATTTGATCTTCAACTTGAATCTTTATAATAATTTTATTTAAAGTTAACAAGTAAATTCGAATACATTTAAATAAAATAATATAATACCAAGTCTCCTTCTGATTTAACTTTGAATCTTGGCATTATTTTGAAGATTGATTGTTTACTGCTATGTTCGGTCAAATATACCTTGTATTATTTAAATTTATTATTAACGAATATAATTTTTACATCTATAATATAAATTATGGGTTATTAACCTGGGGTGCCAAACAGATTTTTGAGGTGCCAGAAAATTTTTGAATAAAAATAATTTTACAGCTATATTTTTTAAACTTGAATAAAGTTTCGAAAATTAAGTTAAAATCTATCTATTAATTAAACATTTTTAAATATTAAATATTTTAATAAGTATATTAGGCTCCCCAGTTTTTTTTATTAGAAAAACTCATTTTGTACGTGGATACATTTCTTGATTTTAAACATTTATCCAAAAAAATGAAATCGGTTAATATTAATTTATATTAAACGACACTAAAATAAATGTATAAATCGGACAAACCAAACTGTTTTTTTATGTTCAAAGGTTTTTTCTAATACAAATTTAAAGTCATTGTTAGCCAATTCAGCTAGCAATATTTTGTTACCGTAGGTATATTATTAATTTTTTTCGAATTTAAGTTTAATACATTTTTCGGGTGCCAAATCGAATTTTATTGAATTAAGGGGTGCTAAGACTTAGCCTAAGTGGAAAAAGGTTAAGAACCCATGATATAAATTGTATATATATTTAATATCACAAATTTTATCAATTACATTAATATTGCTTAATTCTGTGTTTGATGTTTTTGTAGTATTACTAGCCAAATATTTACTAGAAAAGACATGCAACAATTGTATTGATTGGCCATATAACAAACTTCGATTAAATTGTCTTTTTTGTTCGTTTGCATTGTCTTTATTTTCAGCTTCAGAAGACACCTATTTTAAGGAATTTCAATATATCATAAAATATTATCAACCTTTAAATCCATCAATTGGGCTTGAAGATCAATATTGTTGGGTTCAATTAAAACTTTTTCTTCTAATTTTCTTAATTTCTTGTTAATTTTGTATCTATTAACTATGCAAACTTTAAATGATATGGCTAAAAATAGTTTGAATAAAATTTTTTAATTAATCTAACCAGATATGTCAGGAACATTGGGTTTTTCTCTGGATAAATTCGGTAAAAGAACAATTTCATTATTAGCAGAACTAATTATAAATAATGTAATATTTGTAATAATTGCTCATTATCCCTAGTAATATGCATGACATAATAAGGTGATTCCCAATCAACAACTTCAACGAACAGCAACAAAATGGTTTTGCGATATATCATTTAATATTAAAATTTGATAAATGTAATATACATATATTAGGGTGTCCCAAAAAGGCAATTTTTTTTAAATGATTGAAAAGTATATTTCAGTATTGTAAATATTGGTGATTCTAAGAGAGTAACTCGAATATTAGCTATTATTATAATTATGGTAGATATTATATATAGATATAGAATTCACGAATAAAAATCTTGATGTTAAAAATATTGTGTTGTGTGTGTAAAAGACATTTTAGTTAACAAAAATAATAAAATTATTGGAAAATAAACATAATTCAAAAAATTTTCTTAAAAAAAGTGAACCTTCGTTGCCCAGTTAAATTGTAAAATTATGCTTTTATATGGGAGATACTCTTAATAATCTTAGAATCACCAATAATTACGATACTGAAATATACTTTTCAATCTTTTAATTAATGGAAAACCCTAATATATGTATAATAATATCATAAATGATACCAAATCTATGATGATATTTTTAGAATAATTTTAAAATAAATATAAATCGAAATTGAAACCACTATTGAAATACGTGTATACGACAATAATAAAATATGAATGAATGAAATAATTACCCATTAAGAGCACTAAATAAGTAGCCATTTTGTTTTTCAACGTATAAACAAATCACATCACCGCTGCGTAAATTTTCAGACATTTGATGAATTAATTTTTTGAAATGATTTATATAATAATAAAGTAAATTTTAAGCAGTACGTTAAAATTTTGTTTATAGACTTCTTACAAACATTAATTATTATTGCACTCTAAATAAAATATACATGTATTTATAGTAGTAGATTTAAAAGTGGTTTATTTTAAAGTATCCAAGATACTTTTTGAATAAATTATGGAACAATGATTATTTAACAATAGATAAATGGTTATTTGATTGTTTCTAAAAACATACCTAAACACCGGTATTTTGTATCTAATGGAATTTTATTATTATTTAAATTTCAACTAATTGTCTAGACTTGTGTCAAGTAAATTTGTAGTTACTTTTTGTTTAACGTTAAAGTCAACATTGTTTTATTGTATTGAATTACAAGGATTAATATTTTTGTTATTATTGAGTATCTGCTAATAACCGAGAGTATCGTACATAACCCAAATTTATATACAGTTGATAAAGCTTTATGATTTATTTAGTGTGTAATTTTAAATTTATTGTCGTTAATTGGATTAACACCTTTGTGTAAGATTTAACACTGATTAGCATTTGATGTATTACACAATTAATAATATTATAACACATTTGTCTAATTTGTGCAGATTATGTGATTTAATCCAGTTGTATTTAAATAAAGATTTATTGACTAGATTACATTGAAAACTGTTAACAAATGTCATTTTATGAAATTTACATTATGATTAATAAATTGCATTATGTCGTTATTAACACATATATGTAAATAATAATTTTGCATCTAAAAAAATGTATCAATCAATTTTCTACACTTTACAGTAGGGTTTCACACGTATATAAAAATCAAAGACAATTATTTATCACTACGTTCATTTATGTAATATTAAAAAGTAGCTTGAATGTTGTCTATTTTGTACAAACGGCATTCTAGCTCTGCTGATGGCGAACTTTATCAATTCTACTAAAAAAATAAATTTAATAATAAAATCCTACTTAAAATTCTATACTCACTATATTCAACCCATTAAAGGAGTGCTTCCTAAACTTGATTTTAACATTAACTTTTAATTTCAAGTTAATCATTCCTACTTAGTTTTATTTTGATAGCATTTGTGTAAAAAATTTTAAAAACTATTTTATCATCCATCTTTTTAATTTTTAGAGAGAATAAATTCAGTAAGATTGAATGATATACAGGGTGTTTTTAACATTTTAAAACCATCTATCATTTGAAATCTTCATTTATTTATTTAAATTTATTTACTCGAATAAAGTTCAGTTTTAATTTTTCTGTAACATTTTTATATAAGAGATTTAAAATGACAATCCCACATCAATATCTATTTTTAATTATTTTTTATATATATAAATATTTTTTTGAACTATTCTTAATATTACATAAATAACAGATTTTGAACTAATCGTCGTTAAAATTATTAAATTTTTTTTAAATTTTTACATTCTAATGCAGTGGTTCCCAAACTTTTCCCACCATGGACCACTTGTTAAAAAAAAAGTATATGGACCACTTTAATTTTTTAATATTGTAATATAATAAAAATTCCCTTAATACTTTATTATTAAGTTATTATTATTTTAAGTTATTAATTTTAAACATATTTATGGTGAACTACCAGTGTCGCATCTACGGTATGCGAAATCTTTCCACCGAGGGATCTCGACGAAATTTTTTCTAAAATGGAGGCTTTAATTTACTAAATTGAGGATTACAATAATTCTTGAATATCAACGAATTTGAGTGTTACATTTAAAATGTTAACTTAAGAGTCTTAGAAAGGTGGATAGGGTTATATGACATTATAATTCGGATACAAAATTTTTTAAGGGGCCATTTTTCATTTTTGGAGTGGCGACGAGCTATCTAAGTACGGTTCCGTTAACTACAATAAAACTAAGTTAAATCGTTACATAGATTAAATTTAACGCACTTTAAAATTATCCACGTTATTTAGTAAATTTTCACTTCAATTTTGTTAAATAATGTTTACGTTCACTAATATTAATAATAAGTGATCGATACTTAGAAATATTCTAATTTAATATTATTGTTAAAAAAAAGTTTATTTTCATTTTATTTAAAATTTTTCTTGTGGACCACCTATAATTTCCAGTAGACCACTTTGGGAACCACATCTCTAATGATTAGGGTAATAACATCCTATTCGGATTAGAGTTTACTAATGTAATTATTGAAATTTAATATTTATATTCCTGTAAACTCTTTCTCATGGTATCACCAATAATGCTTTTTCAAAATTGAGAAAGTGTTTAAACAAACAAACCAAACGTTTAAGTATACAAACTACATGTATGTAGTTTAGGTAACAATTTTAATAAATATTATGTATAAGTAAATATTAGTTTTAATTACGTGTATTTTTATTTATGAATTATTTTAAATGTATATCTTTAATAATACTTTTGATTGGCGTGGGATGCACCAAAAAATTATCATATATGAATAAAAGTATGATAATAATGGGATTTCCAGTGGATTTTGTTACAAAACATATGTTTAGGAAGATTAGTGATATCGAATCGAAAATTTTCTTTTGTATAATGGTTCTGGCACCGTTTATATCAGTAAATATCATTGAACATTTTATAAATTACCAAACATATAAAATGGGAACAACTAAGACGAGACGTGTTGCAATTGGAATTAGACTCAAAAGAAACATGTTTTTTTGGACAAAAATAGTTTCAATATTTTTTGTACCTGGAATAATAGCAAGTACTGTATTGATTATGACATCTAAAGCCATTTACGATAAAACGGATGGATCTACAACGAAACGTGTGATAATTTATTTTAAAAATTATTTTAATATTGCGATATATCATTTATTCATATCCGAAATTGCAGAAAAATTTTGCTTAAGCTGTAGTTTAACAGAAAGGAATATCATAATAATTGTATTACAAGCGGTCACATTAGTATATATATTTAATTATTTTACTTATGTCACAAAACCATTCAATGC
Source organism: Intoshia linei (assembly GCA_001642005.1). Classification (NCBI taxonomy): domain Eukaryota; kingdom Metazoa; phylum Orthonectida; family Rhopaluridae; genus Intoshia; species Intoshia linei. The sequence continues at coordinate 4,458 of LWCA01000777.1, read as the reverse complement.
AATTCTCGTATATGGAAAATATTCAATTCTACACTTGAAGCACCATGATTACATCAGGATGAACTAATATGTATTATTTAAATATATCATTAATTATATTTATTTCTTAGTTATAACTTATAAGTCGTGCCTAACTTACCGTACCAAAATCCTCTTCGGTGGCTCGACTACGTTTTGTAAAATTAGCCCACAGTTTACCAAATTAAGCATTAAAAAAGTAAAAAAATAATTAAATCGTTAATAAAATCCAAAAAAATTGAGCTAGAAACAAATTTAAAAAATCAACTGTATAACTAAACATGGATTCAATTCAATTCAACATGGAGAACAATATTATAAAGTCGGTACCACGTTTAAAAGCTCAAACGCCAATTTCCGTTAAAATAAAGTTCAGTTTTAATTTCTCCATAATATTTTTAAAGTGATATTTAAAATGACAAACGCAACTCGAATAGATAGCGTTAAATGTTTTTGATTGCGAATTAGTTTTTCTATTTTAAAAATATACACTATTAGTGCTAATTGCCCATCGAAATCTAAAATTTTCGAAAAATGTCACACTCTAATGTACATCTTTACAATTTCAAAAATGACTTTAATCGTAGACGTATTCCTATGCAATTATTTATATGAAGTTGTGATGATACCAAATGTTAAATAAATCGCATTTTTCTCCTACGTATTATTTATTTAGTGTTTTATTTAAGGTTTTAAAGTTAACCAATTAATACCAGATTAGAATCCTTCATTATTTCAAAATTATTAACAATTTTGAAATTGTTAGCATTTATAGTTTTTCCATAATTAAAATTTTTTATTGTATTACTAACAGTATGAGTTAATTTTTTTCTCAATAAATTGCAAGCACTAAGCGTGAATACTGGTTCAACATAGACCCGTTTGTGAAGCGGTTTCAAAACAAGTACATTTTTATTATATAAACAATGTTTATTAAACATAAACATGCTATATTTATATTTGCATAACTTTCATAATCTTGAGCTGGTTTGATTGAAGTTTTGCAATTTCTTCTTTAATACTGTCAATCTGGCTTTGACCTTGTTCAATATGTTCAGATTGAAAACATAAAGATTTTCCTAATGGAAAAAAATCTAATGAATCGTTCGTAATCTAAAATGGCATTTAATAGAACTTCAACAAGTGATTTTCTATATATCAGTATCTATGGATAATATTTTATTTCATATAATTGCAATTCACCCAATAGTGGTGACAATGATCAATTGATAGTTTATAAATTTATATTTTATTTATTATACACGTGTAAAGAATTTATATTAAATTATTGTTATTGTAAAGGCTCTTTAATTATCCTCCTACATCGAACATTTCCGTAATCGTTACAAATTTAATATAATTAATAATGGAAAAATTAATTCCAAAGTTAAAACGATCCAATAATACACTAATACCCACTAATAATAATATACCCGGAAAATACAATAACGATCCACAAGTATGGATTCAGCGATTTGAAAATGTTTTATTATTAACAATGCCTGATGATCAAAAAATTTCTAATAAACAGAAATGTATTAATAAAGAAAGAAGTTTTGTGGTGGCGTAAATTAACTATTTCCGATAGACAAATTTACGAATACATTTCAAGGTAGCAATGAAACAATAGAGGGGTATATCGATAGACTCAACAATTTGACTACTTATTGTAAATTCGTTTATAAAAAAGAGAGAATACGTGATCAATTAAAACGTGAGATTAAAAATCGTCGTGCAGTTGAAGAAATTAAAATGTATGACCATTTAGCTTTGAATAAATGTATCAGAATTTGATCTCAGTGGGATTCTGTGCGAAATTCTCAGGTCGAACGGAATAATTTGAATCAGGGACGACGCGAATCGGTAAACTGTTATAAATGTCATCAGACTATAAAGGAGTTTATATTTTTATAAATTCTCAAACTCTTTTGATTTTCAAAAAAAAGGACAATTAGGCTTTTTGACCCGTAGATGTGAGTTTGGGAGGTTGAAATATATTTTTCTAACACCCTCGGAAAAACTGTAATTGAAATGTGGACTTTATAAAATTTTAAGACTGGTATTTATTGAAATAAACGGTAACAAACACAGACAAACAAATATTGCAAAGCATATTATATATGTAAGGATTAGAGATCATAACTTATCAATAACCAAAAAGTATAGAGGATAGCCTATGAAGATAAAAAAATTACCATATTATGAACGTAGCGTTCAATAGCTGTGTAATCATTTTCAATTTTTTCATTTAAATAGATAAAAAAGAAAACATATGACCATTGATTGTGTTCTTTATTCACATGATATTGAAACCCCTAATAAACATTAATGAATAAAAGTAAGTATAATATTATTAATCAGAAATTTTTATTAGATTTATTTCAAATTACAGTGGAATGTTGTTCAAAATCGTAACTGGGTCTACTGCACACAAAACATGACGCTTTCATATCAGTATCAACGTGCCACTAGTGAATAAATATAAATGACTCAAACCTTATAGTTTCATTTATTTGATACCTTATTGTCTCTTAGTTCGGAGAATGTGTCTACAATAATACCAAATACTATATTTAAACCAATTGTAGTAATAATTATAAAAAAAATAATGTCAAACAATGCCTTGTTAAATCTTTGATTAAATGGTTGAATAATTGGTGATTGTAAAAACTAGTGAAAATTTTTACGTATAATTAAAAATGTTAAATATTATAGTAGTAATACTTCAAAAACTCCACTAATAGGACCAGAATGCAACATTGTAAGCATGCACTCGTACATGGTATTACAAAAAAATTCATCTTCATCTTTTTTGAGTTCACGATAAACCGCAAATGTTATGAGAGCATATATGTATAAAAATACAATTCCATAGAGTGTTACCCATAATAGAGAATCACCTATGTATAGTAATAAAATGAGTCACTCATATTTTGTTTTAATTACCATTTTTAGTGACCGCTTGGATACATCTCTTTATTAACTGGTTAAATTGAGCCATGTGTAAAAGATGGAAAGAAAAGAAGTATCCATAATATATTGAACCCAATGCAGACATTATTAATAGTAACTAGATAAAATTAAAATATTGATAATAAATTAATTACAATGTACCACAAGGTTTTAAAACCAAATACAGGAATAATCAAATTTGATACACGTGGTATTTCCATTCCAAGTCTAGGAAAGTTATAATTAAAGGAATATAAATAATTATAAAAAATTATTAACAAAGCTAGTGATTCCAGCTGCGTGTCTAAAACCGAGAAAATGAGGTCTGTGAGATGACTTCATGTAGTATAATTATATATAATAACTTGGTTGACTGTTATGTACTACGCACAAACAGCGCCTAGCTCTGCCGAGGGCATATTTTTATTATACAAAAAAATAAATTCACCTTGAAAATCTAACTTAACAATCCTACTATTCTCTATTATCAATCTTTTAAAAGAGTGGTCCCCAAACTTGTTTCAGGTGGAACCATCATATCACATTACTTTTTACTTTAAAGTAAATTATTATAAGTGAAAATATAAAATATGGGCACAGTGCATGGGCACATGAAAACTATATAAACGGGTGTAAATAAAATATTCCGATATATAAAGTTACATTTATAATTTACTATAACATTTTTGTATGAAATAATTAAAATCATTCCTGCATATTATTATGATAATGTATATGATTTTAAAATCCGTATTAGAATATATATTTTTTTAAATTCTCGAACTCGTTTGATTTTCAAAAAAAAGGATAATATGGCTTTTTCACTGGTAAGATGTGAGTTTAGGAGGTTGAAATTTATTTTACTAACACACCGGAAAAAACTGTAATTAAAATGTGGATTTACTGGAGATGTCGGAACAATCGATCCACCACTTGTTAGATAAAATGATTATAAATCATATATCCTTAATATATAATATTTTCATTACCTTTTTAGTATAAAGTAGGGCAAAATTATAGTAGGATGATTAAGAATTAAATATCCAATAAAAACTAGAATTGTCATTATATTGTGTATTATAGCAAGAATTGTAAAAACCAAGTCAAATTCTCTCGGATAATAGTTATATGTAGGTTTAAAACTAAAAAATATATAAGCTACAATTACATTCATAAAATAATTCATAATCAAAGCATTTAAAAATATAAATTGTTAGATGTGATTAGCTCAGTGGTGGCCAGCTTAATTAACTCACAGATCATAATCCATCAAATTTTAAATCACACGGTAACCATATGGCCATCACTGAACTAGCTCGTCAGTTACTTACTTCGTCAAAACAGTAATTAGCTCTACCAAGTGCCTAAAATTCCAAATACAATCAAAATCTCATTTAACGAAAATTAATGAATTTAACGAAAATATTAGAAATGTGCTGCACACATGTCTTAAATTTATCAAAAGTATATTTAATATGAACAAATAAT